>JAQIXX010004125.1:0-17213 GCA_034700605.1 Willowsia nigromaculata
ATAATAATTTTTTAAGTCTAAAATTCAGTGTAATGACTGTTGGTCTGTTATGAAAGGGTAAAAAAACGCTGTTGTCATCTATAAGGCTGATATTAATCTGAGACACCTGATCACAACAAAGTCGATTATATACCATTGGATTGCATGACACACGAAATTTTTTAGAGTCACTGCTTTCGTATCTGTCTAGAATCGCCAGAATTTTCATTTCCTTTCCCGAGAAAAATTGAGGATTAATAATATCACAAAGAACCAGGACTTTAGAACATGACACTACACTGATTTTCTCTTCTTTTGGAGGAAAGACGAGTTTTGGATCAATAATTTCTGGTGGAATCTTAAGCGTACCCTCAGATTCAAAAGCAAAATTGTCGTCGAGTCCTAGATATTGATTTAAAAATGCAGAGAGATAAAATTTAAGACCAAGGCCAACGGAAGGTACGCTAAACTGAATGGCGTTTTTGGATTTTATAAGCCGCATTGAAATCTCCAATTGCTTTTCATCTAACGCAGCTACAATGGCGTTGAGAATTGTAGAGAGTGTTGGCTTTCCTTCAAGTTGTTCAATGTAAACCTCTTCTCTAATTTTTCTATGTAAGATCATGGAAAAAGAGTGGTCAGATGGTAATGAGTCATAAAGAACAATATTTGGGACTGTGTCATTAACGGTTTTCCCTTGAGAAAATCTCGTTGTACTGAAACCTAAGACTTGGGCTAAAGTTTCTGATATCATCAATTCCCTTTCATTATCATCATTCACGATCGCAATCTGTGAGATAACGGGAGTTGCTTCAAGAGCATCAGTAATTTTTCCAGGCATAAAATATGCCATGATTTTAACAGGCATTTGCTCTCTTTGACAAAGGCGATTCACATAATTGACAAAACTTATCCATCGTCTATCATCTTTATTAAAGTTTAAGCCCCGGCCTCCTATTTGCTCTATTATAATTTCATTTTCTTTTAGATCTAAATTAAAAAATGGGGGTTCTGGCTCTGTTTCTTCCGATCTTACAACATTTTCCGGATCAACAAAAGTGTAGCGGTCATAATAAGTCAATGATTCCATTGCTACCTCGTAATGGCTCAAGTTGAGCGGTCGAGGAAGAAGGCAACCAAAATTAAATGGCTTATTGTTGGCAAAAGAATCATCATTACGATTGCTTACGATTGTTAAAGAAAAAGACGAATCCATTAATGTGTCCATTTTAAGCTGGGGTTAATTCATCCTCCACGTATGATGATGCGATTTCTTCATTGTCCAATGTCATAATAATGTAACTAGGAATCGGAACACTGTCTTTAATGGCTTTTATTTTAAAAATCTGCTTGCTCCACCCTGGCTTATAACCTCGGGCAAAGACGTCGGTAATAAGGCGATTATGATTTATCCTTACATGATCACCCACAGAATACTTATTGGGTTTCCTTGGAGTAAGAGCAAGTTTCCCGTACATATTAGCAAAAGCCTCATCAGCATTCTTGAAATTTACATCATTAGGCTTAAATTTATGAGCACTATGTATAGTATTATTGTATTTTTTCTCAATGAATTCCAAAATGCCCGTCCAATTCTTTGTGTTCTTAAGCGTCATCCACTTAAACAGGTATTGCTTTATGGTTCTTATTCCTCTCTCACAATGTGGAGATTTTCTCGGAGTTCTACTCCTCCACATTTGTATTCCCTGCAGAACTTTTTTGACCTTTGAATTAAAAAATTCAAGCCCTCCATCTAGTGATATCCGGGAGGGAAAGTATTTCCCCCCATGGCTCATCTTTTTTAGTGCAAGTTTTAATGCTGCTGCAGTTTCATCTGCAGTTTTTCTTTTCATTTTCACCAACGTTAACCTTTTACTGAACTGATCCATCAACAGAAGTATATATGAATGATTTTGATTCCATCTCTTTTCACTGGAAAGTTGGATTAAATCGCAGCAGTATTGTTGAAACGGCTTATGAATTATGATAGACGTGGTTCTTATTTTTTTCCTAGCTGGTCTATGTCTGGAAAATGCTTCAATGTGCGATAACTCTCTCTCTAAACTTCTCAGGTCGTAAGCGTCTTTCCTTGATTTTGCGAAAGCAGTTAACGATGAAAGGAAGCCAGGGTCTCTCATATTCTGCCATGCCCTATCAACAATATGAGCTGGTAATTGTGGCTTAAGTTTTCGCTTTCTTTTCCTCGTGTTTTTCAACGCCATTTTGAAGTCTTTTTACTTTCTTTTGGATTTTTGGTAAAAAAAAATCTAGTGGCGCATTCAGTCGAGCTAATAAGGCTAAAAATCCATCAAAATGATCTGGGATTTCTCCTCTTCCTGTCACACTATAAGATGCATATTCCAGCACATTCCATGTATCCTGGATTTCATTTACTGGTGTTGATATGTGTCCAATTATACTCCATCTTAAGCCCGAGGCGGAAAGAAAAGTTAGCAAGTTTCTTATTTTCTTCACAAATCGTTTCGGGTAAGCATTGAGCTTTTCATTTACATCTTGTTTTTTTAACATACATTTTTCATAAGTTTCCTGATTAACCACGTAATACAACTCAGTATCAGCAAGACTCGAGGACATGATCGATCACAATGCTTATTAATTTATAAAGCACCTGTCCTACAACTATCCTGACGGACTTGTGATTTTGAATGAACACTTCTTTAACTACCTCAATTTTGAACCATCGTCTTATGTTACGCAGGGCCTTATTATCACGGACAGTGCTTGTATTTCCACATAGAGAAATGCATAGAAGAATAGCCTTGACCTCTTCGGGGGTTGAGTTTGAAATGAGAGTCCTATACTGCTTGGGTGTAGCTTTTATCAGGTTGTGAAGCCAATTAAAACGAACCAAAAGAAGCTGCATTTTTAGGCAGATATAAAATCATGCCGTCCTCTGGGATTAAACTTGAACGATAGCGTAAATTTTCATTTGTTTTGGGGTGATTGCATAACAGAAAGTGGCCATACTTTTGCAAATTAACACTGTGGTTATAACTGGCTAATAAGAAATTAACGAGCTTTGGGTTTAAATTTCTAAAAAAGAAATACATTTGCTGGGCGTGAAAGTTTTTGAAAAAGACAAAATAGTGAGTGTTCAGACTTATGGCTCTTCCGTTTTTGGGATACAGTAACTGAGACTGATAAACCAGGGTTTTGTTTCTGTGGTGGGCAACGTCAGTAAAAAGTTCCGTTACTAATTTATTTTTATTCCTAACCGCTTCTCGCATAAAATCATCGAGGATTATTAAGGAGGGCGATGAACTTTGAAGATCATCCTCAATATCAGCTATCTCGTCGGTAAATATAATGCCGTCATCCTTTTCTGATACGAGTTTAAACCTATCGTCATAATGCTTATAATAGTAATATACTTGATCATGACCCTGATTATACACTTTTTCACGGTTTACAGCAACTCTTAGAGATAACGTGCTCTTTCCGCCATTACTTTGAGCTATAATCTGACAAGTACTAAAACTTTCAAGTCTAAGATCTACGGGTTCACTGAATTCCATTTCTTATGAATATCATGTTACGGTGCTTTTGTTGGAGAACTGGTGAAATAATTACATCAGCGTTTTTCACACGCTCAGAAAATCTAAAACGGTCTACAGCAATGTGGGTCCAGAATGGTTTCCTGTAATTCCTGAGACTTTCAGATTCACATATGTAGAAGTAAACTGGAGTACAAAATGATAGCCTCTTCTTGCTTGTCATGATAACGCTAATCTTGGTATCCGCGAGGAATACTTTCGTACTTATTCAACCAAATCCTATCACCATCTGTCACAGAAAGAAATGTTTTTCGCCTTTTCACTAGCTTGAGACCTCCAGCGGTGGTTTCTATTGCGTCATATTCAAAACTGCCTGTTTCTTTCCCCTCTAAGATAGCTTTATAGCGCTCGTGTTCAACCTTTTGTTTTCTTATTCCTTTGCAGATTTGTTTTGAACATTTGGAACAGTCTTGCTCGTCTGTGTGGGGGCAAGCTGGATCGCACTCAAGTATACTGAAGCATTTAGTACGTAAAGCGACATATGATCGAATATAAAATGCTTCAAATTTCATCAGCATGGCTGGACCTCTGGGGGGCTATCATATAATATGCTTGATCGAGGGACGGTGCTAAAATCTATCATATTATGCAATTTCTTGAGATCTCCATACAAGTCAGTTACACCCGTTAGCCTTATTATAAGAGAGTCTGTATTTACAAATGCTAAATAAAAGGAATTACCATTCCAGATTTTTTTCATGTTGTAAACATTGTTATAAAGATGGAACTTTGATTCTTGAAGAATATGATAGCCCAGGAGGAAGTTTTTTTCTTCTAGTCCTTTTTTTCTTCTTAAAGAAACAAGTGCCAGGTTACTTGAAAGGGAGAATGCATCTATGAAATTAGTTTTGGATAAGTATCGTTCTGCCTGTTTGTCGGTTTGACAAACTGCAACACGAACATTTGGAAGTTGCTGTATGCTTTTTCCAAAGCTTAAATTCAAAAGATCTTTCGACACTTTTGCGTAAAATGGACTTTTTGAGTTTTTTCTGCTCTCGATGCAAATGTCAACAAACCTTCTCATATGAGGCTTCACTCGGTAGGAGATTATCTCCGATATGTTTAGAAGAACCATCCCTAAAGACAAAAACAACCTCAAATTTCGGCGGGATAGCCAGATGTCTTTTTTATCTTTAACATCTAAATTTACATAATAAACATTAATGTTGTCTGCTTCTGATAAAACATTTGCTATATTATTAATATTTTCATTACCCAGGCGAGATTCTCTCGCAAAACCAAGTGGCATGTCAGCAGTGGACTTGTGAAGCCACTTGGGATAATGCAGACTGCAACGAACTAGATACCAGATGCCATCTTCATCATTTATATCATGAATGTTAAAACTCGATATTTCATCATGACTCCAGAGCTTATATTCAGAATATGGCATAAAGGATCGCATAATATTGGCATAACACAATATGAAGTCGAGATACAAGATTTCAACAGAATCTTCTGGCATCACATCTTTGTCTCCTAGCCGCTGTGATTTTGCAGTAATCTCTCTCAAATTACACAAATTTATACCCCCGCAAATCGATTCTTTCAAATGTTTTACAATGCGTTTATCTCTCAAGTTCTCATATGAAGCCTTAATTGAAAAGTTCAAGGCAGACCACGCAAAACTGGCAAGGGTGAAGTCATAAAGACCGTGCACTCCAAAATTATGAAGGCAGAATTGTCCAAAACGAAAAACTACGGACGCTAACCCGTACGTATTTGTTTTCAAAAATACGTGAGCGTAATCATTCAATGTGTTACATCCAAGCGTATCGTAAGCTTTAACGGCTATCTTGTAATCGTCTTCACTGAATTTATTTAAATAATTTATGTCATGAAAATCTACCATAGCTGGTAGTTGTTTACTCAGGTCGGCTTCATTTTGAATGTATGTATTAGGAAATGGTACACCATTTCGTACGCAAGAAAACTCATCATCTGACCTGTACATGTTTCTAAGAAAGAAGAGGTCATCATCATGATTCATCTTCATGATTGTGTGAAGAGATTCATCGTTAAAGTACTTGGAAGCATCTAAAAATTGGATCTTATTTTGAATGCTGAGTGAGAGAAATGAATCTGATGATCGATGAGGAATAACAGTTATATTTTTTAACCCCTTTGCAGACATATTCGTAAGCAAGAATTTGATATGACGAGTCAGTCCGCATCCATAGACCATAATTTTGCGTAAGGGAAAAGATTTCAAGTTGCAATTATTGCATATGTACTGCTTGGGAGCGTTCCTGTCATAATGATTATGATGTATAACTGCAGGGTTTTGTGATGAAATAGAGCATCCACAGCTGGGGCATGTTGTGACACTTTTTACTAAAAGCATGTCCTCCTCAGTTTTAACTAAAGGTAGTTGTTCAGTTTTCATTTTGTTTAAATAAAAATTTGCCATTACCATTAAATTATCAAAAAACACATTGAGAGCATCTTTACCAGTGTAGAATATGTTGAAAAGCTCTTTTTGTTCACATGTAACTCCCACTAATCCAAACCCCATGACCTTCAAAATATCATCTGAATCACTTGTAAAAAGAAGATCATAAAAGAACATAACAGGTGGAAAGCATGTTTTATAGAAATGTGTGTATTTATACCGTTCCTGCTTTGGTAACACTTGAGTTACGCATCCATTCTCAAAACAGTTTCGTTCATGGTCAGTTTCATCATAAATGCCAGCACAGAATCTACATATGCCTTTGCCTTTCTTTGATTTCACTGAGAAGAATAAAGAATCATCAACAATGGTGCAAAAATGTAACGAAGCTCTAAATCGCTTTCTCATTTTTTTGGGAAGATGTGAGCGGTGTAAAATTAAAAGGTTTACATGCTCGTTCATCCAAACCTTTGTTAGTCTGACAGGAATTACATCGTTTGCCTTTTTTGAAAACTTAAAGAGGTTCACCGACAGCTGATTTTTAATTTCAAAACTTTGTACCAGATTATAGTCGTACCCAAATTCTTCATCTGCTAACTGGAAATTTCTTGCCTGCAAAGCAGAATCCCATGTAGATGGTAGTTCAGCTGCCCTTTTAAATGCTTTTTTTAATGAGCCTCTTGCTTTTCTGTATGTCACTCCATTTTCATGCTTTAAACTATTTATTTCTAGCCCTATGATTACACTGTACAAGAAACATTTGTTGTTTTTTGTTTTACAATTTATGATACCCTTTCTCCTACGGAGTCCATCTGGCAATGGTAGCCATCCTTTAGCCTTTTTTGGATGATATTTCATCAGTGTAATTGTCACTTTAAGGATTTTAACTAACTGTAAACCGCTTATTGTCATAGCCAATATCTGACTTAATGCATCAACATATGTAGCTGCACTATCTATCGTATCGTCAATAAAATTTGAATGTAAAATTTTCAATGCTGCGCTTGGAAATTTCTTTTTAACCATTACGTCATCCTTTTGGGACTTGAATATCATTTCAAATGTAAGCTTAATCCGCAATCCCTCATGCAAGTTCATGTATACTTTTATTAATTGCCTAAGTGGCTGTTTTATGTGATTTATAGCAGTATCAATAAATGGCACATCCATGTCAGCAAAATCATAGGAATAAGCAGCAATTTTATCTCTGAAACTTTCACTTACCTTGTTAAAAAATGGGTTTCCTTCAGAGTCTTGTGGAACATCAATTTCAATTTCCCCATGGCCATATTGCACTTGACCAGGCGGTGTACAAACATGAAAATCTTTGTTGAAAAAAGATTTTCCACATTGCTGACATTGATGTCTGTCACTTACATGATCTTCAAGCTTTTGAATGTCATCTGTGCAAAACTTACTGCACAATCCGCACTTAAAGTTTTTTACTAGTCTTCGCTTCATGTTGCGTTATTTTTGTTCCAAGACTAAACGTAACTGACAAAAACAGTATAGGACACTCACATTTCAAATTTTGAATGCAATTCCCATCGCAATGACTGTAAGTAAACGTTGTTCAAATATAATTTGCCCAATATGTTAGAATAATGAAGTTCAAAGAGTTGAAATTCGCTAAGAAATGAGTGATTGTTAGACTCTACAATGCGCTCCAAACTCGTCAAGGCTCCTCGGAACCTATCATCTCTTGCGCAATATTTACAAATTCCGGGATAAAGGCTCACTTGTTCGATGCAGTCACAGAACAATGCGTCACAAATATCACATTTTCTCCTAATTGTCACGCACATTTTTATATTTTAAAAAAGTATGACCGAAGCGGGTTGGGAGACACAATGACAATTTTATTCAATTCCCTGCACCTCGAAAGCGAGGTGTATATTGCTTTATCACGGAACCTGAATCCAGTAAAGTTGATAACAGCAGAATCAAGTGTTGCAGATTGTGCTCTGTGAATTGTCCGTGCATAGTAATTCTTCAAGGGGTAATATGCGACTTTGATATTTTGTTTGATGTGATTGCAAGTAATTTTCTCTTCCAAATAGGTAATGGGTATACTTCCGTCTTCGCTTAAAGTTGGACCAGTGTATGAATCTACTTGACAGGTAATAAATTCTGGAAGACTATTATTCTTGTCGGAAAAGTAAATCTGCTTGATTATGCATTCAGTTCCGTTGCATAGGCTTTTCTCAACGACAAGGTTCCGCACAAGTAAGACTTTGATATTTATTCCAATGTACAGCTTAGGATATTGTTCAGCGCATATTTCACAATTAGGTTTGAGGACAGGTTTGATTTCTCGCACTGGAATATTCTCATTTTCAATGTAAATTTCATTCCATTTGTCTACTAGTTTATTTCTGCTAAATAAATGAACGCTATCAAAAAAGTTTGATAATTCATCATCCGTAAGTCTTGTGCTTAAGCGGGTGGAGAGTATATCAACGTCTTCTTCAGTGGTTTCTCCATCATGCATTCTTTGAAGTACTTCCGCAAACTGACTATCTGCTGACTGACGTATATTTGTTTTTAATTCTACTGTATATTTTGCATTTTGAAATATGTTGAGTCCTTCAAGTATCATGTCATCGTAATGATCCTTTGGGGGCTCATAAAGTGGAACATCCATGGGAACGCTCAACTGTGACTCGTCACCCGCTAGCAAAAAACTCAAGGGGAGGTCACTTGATTCCCATTTTTTAATATATGCAATCCGTCGTTTAATCATAGAGAGTGCCCTAGCACCACATAATGAGTACTCATCAATGATAATCAACTGACAGCCATATAGTCTTTCCTTTGTTTTCTTATGAACAGGCTCATAAACCATTAAACTCATCTTCTCTTTAATTTGGTGTATACCGAGAAGAGAGTGGATGGTAAAACCACCCAAGTTTTTGCACGCAACTGCAGTTGGAGAGGCAATGAAAAACTTAATACCCACCTGTGTTAAATATTCTGCAATGTTAATGAGGACTTGTGTTTTTCCGGATCCTGCGGGTCCTCGAATTACACAGACTGCATGTGACTTATTTAATATATCGTATGCTAATTTACGTATCACTTCCATGCACTTCTGCTGACATGTAGTGAGTGGTCGTGTATAGAGACCATATGGCAGGGGACGATAAACCGCTGTTTCTCTCACATGCTTGAGGAAGTCTTTATAGAACTTTAATTCATTTTTGTATATAAGATTAGCAGATGAATAATCTGCTTGTGTATCCATATCTCGGGATCCCAGCTTTGACATTTTGATACTGCAAAAGTCAACAAGAGAATGACAGGCTGCTTGAGCTGGCGTGATAGTAAAAGGCTGTGATTTTCGCGTTGCTTCTTCATTTATCTCTCAGACACCTTCGAGATAACTTGCCTTCTCACTTCTGTTATCATGGAAGAATCAAGTACTCCAACTAGCTCTAAAACCCAACAGCAAAAGAGAAATAAACGAAGTTACCCCAGAGAACTTGAAAACGAGTTAGCAAAAGAACCCATTTCTGTTTCAGATTCAAAAACACTTACCCTAGACTTTACTCCAAAAATTTCAAAAGTGCGAGCTGTTAGCTTACCTGAAGAAAATCCAATTTTTTTTGCAACTCCTGGTACAAAATCTATAGGAGAAACACTTTTGGTAAAAAGGTTCTCTGATGGAAAAGCTGATTACGTCTATATAAACAGAATCAATCTCATTTCTGGAACTTCTTCAATATTTAAATTTCCTAGCCTTTTTGCTAAAACACTTATTGTTGGCTTGGAGGATATATTGTCAAACGTTGTAATCAGCGAAAACGGGAAAGCTCTCATACCCGAGCTAACTGAGGTTTCTGATGAAGAAGATTTTGTATCTGAATCATTTTGGAATCACAATTTAACAGTAAAAATTGTTAATTTTCGAATTCGTCCTTACTTGGACAAATTCAATAATTTAAGTTTCCGTCTACTCCAACAAGTTCCAAAAGAACATCAGAGAACCTATCCAAAAAAAGGCAAGGGCTATAAACTCTGGATTGGGCCAAATACGTTTATTGATTTGAAAAAAGTTCGTGGTTTGATTGCAGAATTGAACGACTTAGTTATTGCAGCCCCTGAAACAAAGAAAAGAAGGTACTATGAGTGATTTGGAACAAAAAGTAAGGGATTTTCTTGAAGAAAAGCTTAGTAAGAACGAAGCTCATTATAGAGACATTTGTAGATATTCTTTCACAGAGTTTTATTTGAACCTCTTGACTATTGACATTATACATGATAAACTTACTAACGAGGAAACTTTCGATTTAGTGATACATATTTACCGCCACCTGTATGGTGTTTGTTGTTTAGATTCAGAAGAAAAACTTTATTACAAACTTAGAAATGCATTTGTTGCTGCCCTTCATGAGTTAGTTAGAGCATTAGGCGTGGATCGACGGATTCTTTTGCAATGTTGTGTTGTAAATAATCTTATAGAAGTTGCAATTTCATCATGGGAAGAGTGTGAAGGTGTGCCATGCGTGAATCCAGACCACGAGATGCAAAATTAATTTGAGTTGTGACATTTCGAAAGCTTGCCGAAAATTAAGTGCAACAGTGACAAATTAATAAGATATTTGTAAGTTGTAAAGTGAAACATTAATTTTCTTAAGCAAAATGGGGAGCCCGAATATTCATTTTAAAGAAACTGACATTTCCGAAGCATTTGACAATGTGGAAGGTATAGCTCATTTCATACATTTATTGAATTCTCGTTTTGCTTCTCCCATTTGCAAATATCCCTTTATTAAATTTTTTGTAAAGTTAGCAAAGCTAGAATGTTTGAAAGACCATAAACAATCAGACAGATTTTTTTCCGAGGCACATTGTGCGTTTTTAAACATTTTTAGTCTCTTTCAATCACAAAATTATAATGTAAACTTCAACAGTGTACTTTTAGTAAGGTTTACTAATGAAATCACTACGTTCGTGGAAAAGTTCATTGAAGGACCTCTTAACCATTCACTTTCTCGGGAAATTGGTGATATTTACGAGTCTGTGGTGTCAGAGTGGAAGGAATGTGGAAGTTACCCTTGTACTAATCCAGCCCACGGTTTTTTTATGGTACGAGTAGTTAGATGTAGACAAAATGGCGAAGTCTCAGGGGAATGAACATTCGAGTTTAATTGCCATTCCTGAAATTGGAGACACTGAATCATTTGAAAATCACATGAACTATACTGTTCCGCAGTTGCTTGATACGTGGCTTTACAAACATATTTGCAAGCTAGCATTTACCAGTTTCTACCTAGGATTAACTGATTACGAACTAATTCGGAAAAAATTTAGACAAGTAGACTTTTTCTGTCAGGCAGTATACATTTACAATTGTCTAAACACTGCGTATCTGCTACCGAGTAGAAACAACAAGTCAAAGTTCGATCCTGAACTTTTCTGCGAATTTACAGAAAGACTTACGGAAAATGCAATCGCATTCACTCGGGAATCTCCAGACTTTGATTTCTCCTGTGCCATAGGGAATACTTATTTCAAAACAGTTCAAATTTGGTTATCCTGCCAGGGTAAACCCTGCAGGAACCCTGAACATTTGTCATTGGCCTGGGACCCTGATCATTTGTAATCATGACGTATCCCCGCGAACGTAGAAGAGAAGTCACAATTTATATCCCTGATTCCGACATATCATCGGAAGAGGAAGAGGAAATACGGGAAACCGAGAATTTACAAGAGGAACTGAAAGCTTTTGTGAAACAAAAGTGTAGGGATAGTGATTGTGCGGATGTGTGTGTGTTTTCCTTCACCAAGTTCTACGTTGCATTAGGTTACATTGACTGTCTAGTTGAAAAACTGATGACAGATGAATGCTTTGAACGTGCTATGTTTATATATCGCCATCTCTTTGGAGTGTTTTGCTACAAAAACTTTATTATAACTTTCGATTTTAACGTTGACTTGTTTCAAAGATTTGTTGCAGTAATAAACGACTTGATTGAACGTTTGGTTGAAGATGCTCCAAACCCTTTCATTGCGAGTGCAATTGCAAACGTATACATTACATCAGTCTCAAGTTGGATGATGTGCACAGGGATAAAGTGCGTAAGTCCTTACCATTCAGAATAAAAAATAACCTTATAGTTTCTCTTTTAAGATGGCAGCAAGAAACGACGAGTTTGATTACGACAACGACATGGAGGAGGGGTCCTACTCGTCTTCTGAAGACGAGTGCGATGAGTTTTACCTGGAGAGCCTGCAGAAGATAGAGAGGTTTGCACGGAAAAACTTCCAAGTCCCCCCGGATATTTGCAAGGAGTCTTTCTTCACCTTTTACATGTGCTTTGAAGAGTTTTTGCTTGGGTATTACAAGCTGAAGACCGAAGAGCTTTTCATGGATGCTCTTACACTGTACAAAAAATTCCTGGACTGCTACGACAGGCTGGAGTCACCTGATTATTACCGCGAACTATTCCTGACTTCCTTTGAAATCGACCTGGGAGAACTCATTCAAAAACACAACCCATTGGATTTATCCTTTCGGTATCGTGTGTACGATTTTTTCACCACTATGATGGTGGTATGGGGTGAATGTGGTGGACGTGCTCCATGCAGGAATAACAAACACAAGGACTAAAGGTACGTCATGGAATTAAGATAAATATAGAAGGATAAGTATTATTTAAGATTATTACTTACTTAAGATAATTTTTAGGCAATATAGGAACTCTATACCATCCTTGTAAGAATAAGGAAGAAACCCATTCATACCTCATTTTCTTTGTATATTTTTACACATTTTAATATGTAGAAACTAAGAATTGGTTTTAGGTTATTTGTAAATAGCTTAGATTCAAAAGCATCAATAGTTTTTAGTTTACCATGCCACAAGTTCGGAAATCTCAGGTAAAGTATATGGGCGTGTTGAAATATAAAAAATAATAAAAAATAAAAAAAGCCAAAATTTAAAAAATGCGCCCAAGTAGGAGATTAGATATTGATATAAGCAATAGGTTTCTTTCATTAGTTTGATTAATTTAATTGTGTTACCATGTTTCCAGAAGCAGTTTTCATATTTGCATATACTGCCTATGCTTAAGATCTTAAGATACAAAAATGTCGAAAAAAAATATAAAAAGCCAAAATTTAAAAAATGCGCCCAAGTAGGAGATTTGATATTGATATAAGCAATATGTTTCTTTCATTAGTTTGATTAATTTAATTGTGTTACCATGTCTCCAGAAGCAGTTTTCATATTTGCATATACTGCCTATGCTTTAGATGCAGTATAGACTATATAGATAATATATATAATATAGATGTATTATAGAGAGATAGTATAGTATAAAATGAAAAAATGTAGAAAATAATGGGTTTCAATAATTTTCCAAATGAACTCTCCACTTAAAGGGTCTATTCTTCTATCTGAAACCTACTTAGGTATTCATCATTTCACATTTTTTTTATATCTGTATGTTCAATTGAAAATATATAGTGTAATATGATTTAATATGAATCAAACACTTCGATATGTATGGTAATTGTGGATTTCAATCATTTCATAGTTCAAATTTGTTCACATGTTCTTATAATTCTTCTTTTGCCGTCATTTTTAACTAATTGTTTGGCATCTTGTAAAATAATGATAGCAAGTAAATAATAATGCAATTGTGTATTTTGTGTGATGAAACAAATTTGAGGTTACCTTCATCATTTAATAATTGAATTTTTAATAATTGTACATGTGGATTTTTGTGCTTCATGAGTTGCACTCACCAAATAGTTTTTGCTCTTTTCAAACGAAAAATTTGTTAGTTAAATACTTTGTTAATTAACTCTGGTATAAGCTTAAGAGCACAGTATAAAGTACAAATGTATACAAATTAATTTTAATATAATTGACTATATTTTAACAATATTATGAACTAATGATCCTATTATTAATCATAACACTTTATTATCACTCTAGTATACTATATAGAAATTATCATTTTACTGTACGTTTACGTCAAATTAATGATTGCTTGCTTTATAGTTAAAATTTGATATATATATTTGGAAAAAATTGTAATCAATAAGGTAGAAAAACTCTTAATTAAAACTGATCATTTGTGTACATAATACAGTTTGTTTTTATCGTCTCCTAAATTTCATTGTCGGCTTCATATCCTTTATCAAACAAGTCAAGTTCTATTGGTCCAAGTGCTTCAACTTCACTCTCACATTCTGAAAGTTCATCCAAATCAGAAGTATCACAAACGTCATCATCATCAGTATCGCTACTTGATAAATCTGCCCATCCGTCGGTGTCATCATCAGGATGCCCTATATCTTCAGGGTCGTTAATTACAAGCTTCTTTTCCTTTTCCACATAATTTTGGCCATCACCACTTGCAAGCATCTAAAATTTTACAACCACACTTTTTAATGCAAATAGTGATAATATTTGAGATTAAAGAAATATTATACACTTACATTTTTCTTAATTTCTTCAAGTTCCACTCTTGTATAGTCCACAGAGCCATTTCCCTGAATCACATAATCAAGCAATTTTTGAAACCTGTAGTGAGTCGTTTCATCACTTCTCCATGATGGATATTTTTTACGGAAATCGTCGAACGGTATATCTCCACCAACAAAATGAGACACCTTCTCGTGATACAAAATTGATTGAGCGTAAGAATTGTTTAATACACAATTTTGCTCATTCCCTTTTTGTAATTGCTCTATTGTAAACAAACAAAACAGAGCACAGTCGTTGTCCACTCTGTAAAAAAGACATTTATTGTTGTATTGTTGTTACACAAATGCATATTATATACTTGAAGGAGTATAGAAATTCTTACCCAAAATTTGGCCAAGTAGGGACAAACTCCAACGATTCTAATGTTTTGAGATTGCAACCCAGCCATCTCGCAATCTTGTCAAATACTTTGTGCTTTAGTCTGCTAAAATACTTCACTATCCATTTATCCCAATTTCCAGCGAAATTATTACAGTCAAAATACCTCCAAACATTTCCTTCACAAACAAGTACTCCCATGTGCCCGGATATGTTTATGTACTTTCGCTGCTTAGGCACTCTGTACCTACCAGGTCTTTTAAAAGATTTTGCCCAAAAGGCTTGTACGAACTCTCTTGCAATTGGAATAACGATTTGTCGCCCATTTTCATATAATTTTCGCAAATTCTCTTTTTGGTGGCTTGAAATGAATTGTGGCACAAATGGCGCTTCCTGATATATTTTCTTGCCATCTCGGTGATTCTTCCGTCGATCGACACGGACGTCATGCGTATCAGAATTGAGCTGCACACGAATTGAGACCCTTGGAATCCAATATCTTACTGCGCCAAATCTTAAGACAACTTGATTCCCCTTTTTTAATGCAATTCGGTTTAATATATATCTGTAGCCTCTTTTGGTCAGGTAGGTGTTTAGCTGCACGTCAAAGAGACCGTCTGACTTAACGATAAAGTCTTCCCAATTCTGAAAAAATAGTCATTACTGAGATATATGCCGGTTAAAACCTAATAAACTAATCAAGAGCGCGCACCTTCTCGCGATCAAATATCCACCGAGGAAGCTTGCTAATTTTTTCAGCAGGAGTCATAATGTCCTTATAGGTGCTTGGAAGTTCTAGACCTTAAAATATATTAATGCATTTATGCTCAATACGATCTCATAATATACCTGGAATGAGTTCTTACATCCATTCTTAGTTCCATCTCATGTATTGGATAAAATTGGGTCACATTTCTTTTAACTGGGATAACGCTTCCAGGTAAAAATTCGAAGTTATTTTGAGAAGCCGGGCTACGTTCATTCACAGCAACAGTGTAAGTTACTCCTGGCTCTGCATTTATTTTTTGAAGAATGATTTTAATGAATACATTTTCATTTCGTTGCTTCAAAGCCTTCCCAAGGTAAGAGCAAGTAGCTCCTCTGGCCGCTTCCTTATTACTTACGGCACCCTGATTGGTACTTGTTGTTTGTGCCGCTGCAGCAGTTATAGTTTGATTCACCTCCTCACTGGAAGTGGTGGGATTTATGTCCGGAGTCACTGGGTTAGGAATTGGAGTGGCTTCAGGTGCTTTGAACCGCTTCCGTAAGTTTCTCCCGGAAGTCACAGGTTTTGGAGATGCCTTTAAATTGAAAATAAGTTCAAAATATTTGTAAAATTTACAACATAGCAGATATAAAAATTAGTAATTATCAGCGGACACCTGTTGATTTGGCGTTGGTGATTTTGCATAGATAATATCAGGTGATGGAGGTGATTGAGGTCTTCCTTGGGGAAGAGGAATAATCAAACAAGGTCGTCGACTTGTTGCCAACGTATACGTGGCGCTGCTTAGATTTGAATCTGATCCTGAAGTTTAAATTCAATTGATTTTAATAACACATTCTCAACGACTACTTGCAAAAATGTACGAAATTCTACTTATATATTATGTCTAGCGTACCTTCCTCGATGGTGGGAGGCAACTTCTTTTTTGGTCGACCTCGTTTTCGTGAAGGTCCTTCATTTTTTTCCTTAAATTAAATATCACGAATTAAAACTAACAGTCCATGCCAAATCAGTTTATTATTGAAATAATTAAATTCGAAATTCACCTGTTGCTTCTGTACGGCTTTTTGCACTCTCTTCTTGTGAGTTCTTGTTTTTGAATAACTTGAGCCCTTATTACTGGCGTAAGAGCCCACCCTCCCTTTAGTACTACCACAATCACTGTCGCCCATCATTTACAAATTTTAATAACAATTAAAATTAATTCACTGCTTTTTTTGTATCATGCATGCTTTGGAACCATTGTGACATGTATGGAGATGTATGCACGAGAGGAGAATGGAAAATGGCTAACGAAAACAAGCCATTGCCGGTAATACTGCTATGTATTACAGCGAGGGATTTAGAAATATGGATAATCTTTTGTTTTGGACACATAAAACAAGTGTACAGCATGTGTGCTCTAATTAAGTACACTGCAGAATACAAAGTATATCTCTGAAGCTTCTTTATCAAACTTCCTTCCTTCCTTCATATTATTAAGTCCACTTTTTTTGTCATATACAAAATGAATGTACCAAGAATGTCGCTCCATGAATACATACTCATGCATTCTCGCGACATTATTATTATTATTGTATCGTTTTATTCATACATATATACATATCTTATATAACGTGAATACACTCCTCGGATTATGCATGCATTTTTAAATAGGATGTCTTAAAAATTAACATGTATTTTCGTACTGTCGCAAGTTTTTTATCATTAGTGATTTTATGT
>JAQIXX010004126.1:0-17204 GCA_034700605.1 Willowsia nigromaculata
TGCACGCACTGCTGAATATTTTTCAAAGACTTTTGTGGGAGCTGCACAAAAACACGTAGCAACACCGCTGCTGCCTCTTACTTATCTTATTTACCACATTATTAGTATCTTTAGTGTACCAAAGAGTGAGTGGAAAGGAGTTAACAAAGTTAAAAAAGACCTGTACGTATGTTTTTTTATGTTTTATAGGTAAGTATAATATCCCCTCCTCATGTAAGCAATTACACAAATCATCTTTGCACTAGATGAATCTATTCATTCTTTCCATAAATATGTGTTCATGATTGTATGAGTTACAATGTGATATCAGTCTGCAACACTTTGTGTGTGATAGACTATGCTACTCTCTCAGCTTTGGTTTCTTTTCTGTCTGGCTTTCGCACGACTTTGTATGATGCGAACTTGTTGGTGTGTTTTGCTTCACAATGCATGCTCATACGGCAAACATGTCATTATCGTCTTTACAATCATCTTTGCAATCATCGTCATCGCCATCGCCATCATCCGCAGTATTATCATCATCATTAGCATCACCGTCTGCTACATAAGTAATAACGAACGAACATTGAAAGACGTTTTTATTGCATCTCTCCCTCTGCTTCCTTCCTACGACTTCGCCTTGTGGCTTTTCATCATAAATTGTGTATTTTCTTAGGCCGTCTCGCTCTCTGTTCTTCGTGACTAGCCGAGTATTCTTCCCAATGCGGTGTATTACCTTTTATTTCAAAAGCTGTGAAGGATTGAACGGATGGACATGCAGTAGTGATGAAAAAATGCTGGTATGTACATAATATGTAGATTGGGCATGAGGAAGGCATTTTTTATTTGTTGATGTAGTATTTATTTACCAGGTATTATTGGTATTACGCTTGCACACCAATACACATCATCACCGACATAGTATTTACCAGATAGATGATTAGTGTTTTTTCGGTCATTCCACATAATCTGATACACCTGTGTTGTGAATTGCTGTCAGCACAAAAGCACTCTGCTTGCTCCACTGTTCCCCCCAAAACAACGACAGGTACATTACATAGCTCATCATCATTACACAGAAATTTCAAGCCTGATGGTCTTCACGATACACTATGTAGACTTGTTTGAAACAAACTTGCTTTGTGGACTGTGGGAAACTGTGAGTGATTATTCTTGTACATCTCACTAATTTACTAGCTGCTTTTTCATTTCATTTCACTTCAACTCACTGACAGTTACGACAAGTATGTCGAGCAAGCTGGGATTTGTTGGTGGTGGATGATGGGATTATATACTTGATTTACCGGCACAGTAGAATGTGTATAGAGCTCTGCTGCTACTGTAGCCTTTTTTCTGAAAATTATTGACATACATGCAAATTTACTGCTCATATAGTTACTTTGTTGTAGTGAATGCTCGTGTGTGGATCTGCGGTAGTCATAATGCTCTTGTGATGTGATTAATGCTAAGTTTGTTGTTTTTCAAATTTCCCATTTTACCCTGTTGATTACTTTCGCATATTAATATTTAGTATTGATTAACTCCTGTAAAATATTCAGACTTGGTCACCGTGATAACACGTAAAATTGTGTTTGTTTTTGTGCTTATTTTATGAATGTCAACATTTTATCCGCTGAACAACGCTAGAGCTCTGGCTTTGATGACAAGTCTACTAAACCGCAAGCATTGCGCAAGGAAGGAGATAAAACACTCTGATTGCTGCATGTTGGATTTAAGTGAATTTTGTTTTCATGTTTACCAGTTTCCAGTGTTGTATTCGTATTTCAGCAAAGTTTAGTTCATAATATTTAAGCCAAAATAATAGTCTCTCAATGACACTCCTAACTGGAATGTGAGGATATCCAATGCTTAATTATTTCATGGGAAAAGGTAACAAATGAGTTAACATTATTAGGTTATTTGATATTTGCAAGGTATTAATACACATGCTTCAAATATTTACTAGCAAATCCATACAGCGTAGTTATCCTCTTAATCAAATTATTTTATTGGTAAACATGCCTAAATTGGCTTTATTTTGCATTTCAAACTTCTTTGTCACATCAACGTAAAAAGAATATTGGAACACAGTAGTTGTTTAATATGGGATGATCAAAGTATTTGTATAAAATACATTATTTTAGACTTCCAAAAACTTTATTAGTATACCCGTCATTCCTAATTGTATTTATGAAATAAACGATATGTGCATATGTGTCATGCTGAGTGGCGTTAGTACTCATGGGCTTATTTACTGCTGATTGATACGATCTAAGCAGAAAGCGTAAATTCTATCAATTGAATGCTCTTCTGCATATCACAAGCCGTCATCTTTAGTAAATATTTGCTCTCTCTCAATAGTAACTTTGTAGCGTGATGACTACATACACAGCAGTTGTATTACTCACTCTATGTACTCACTAAATTATGGGGCACCCCATTTTCCACAACGACGTTGTCATCTTTGTCATCATTCTGTTGAATTATCTGACGTAATGTTTTCAGTTATCACAGAGTTACGTGTGATGATGAATACTTGGGATTTTTTTCGCCAATCACAAATGTAACTTGCACAGATCCATACATTGTACATGGTCACATTTACGCGTGTATAAAGACAAAGTTGATATATAGCAGTTGCCTTTCCAACAGGTGAAGGAATACAAACCTTGCGTTAACTCAGAGCATAGAAATGTTATTCCTTTTAGGTATGAAGTGAAGGAAATGGCAATAGACATTTGGGGTTTTTCGGTTATTCGTATTTACATTTCATTTCTAAATATTATTTTTCTAAATTGCCTTCTGAAATGGAAAGTACAATGTCAACAAATATGTCAAAAATGAAATGTCTTATTTGACAAAAATAAACCTGGTAGACGAATGGTCATATGAATGGGTAGATATGACAATTTAATAAGCAGGCATTTTCGTTTCAGCAAGTTCATAAGTGAATTGTGTGAAATTTCTGTTTTATTAAAAAGCATTCCAAATTACGTATGCATTTTATATTTATAATGAGTCATGTTATGTAGCTTTATGTTGAATTAGCAATTACAGCGATGATGGAAAGTTTAGAGAATCTATAACCGTTTACTATAATCTTATCCAAATAAAACGATATACATGCCAATCATGCCATTACCAACTCATCACAGATGCCTACTACAAATGTGCCTAGCTCATTATTTCCTTTGTTTTGTCTAATCGTGTGCCGTCGATACTTCCTTCTATTATCCTTAATTTCCAGCATAGGCATAAATATAATGATGAAGATTTAATAGGACAGCTATATTACTTCAGAAAGCCAAATCAGAAAAGTTTCTAAGATATTTTCAAAGCAGAGGTTACTCAAGTGAATATTCAGAAGCATTACATAACATAGAGATTGGAGCTATCATATATTATCTGTTACAAAAGTTGCAATAGATTTATGACTTTCGACTTTCAAAAAAATCCTGACTATAAATAAGTTTGATTGAATGAAGTACATAAAATTTTGTCGTCATATGAAATAACTGACATGCCTACACATTTGTATCGATTTCAATTGACATGAGGAAAAGCGTTGACATAAAGATTTCATAATGCGGAACATTTGACATTTTACTACATCGTTGTGGTTTTATAAGTACGATTTACGTTATTTAAAAGCTATGTGGGTGTTCTATCCCAACAAGAGCTTATCTCAAATTGCCCTGTTGTTGTTAAGCTAGAATTCCTATAGTACTTTATAGTCACTAAATAGTGAAGATCAGTAATGACTAACAACAAGGTATTCTTTGGGGTGATTTGTCACAATAATTTACTTAAAGTAAAATTTCGTGTAGATGGCTTTAACTACATGATCAGTGACGAGAGTGAATGACACTTACTAATGATACAAAATCCCTCGCCTGTTTATAATCAAGTTAAAGCAAGTTCCCAATTTTTGGGTAGTCAGTCATCCGAGACATTAAATGCGAGCGAGAAAGTGGAGGATATATCTGCAATGCAACTGTTACTGATAGGTCGAACAATTTTATGGCTCTACATTCCTACATTCGTAGGTACGGAGAACTTTTCATATATCAAGTCTCTTCACGCTGCATATACTTACCCGAAACCCATGCTCAAAAGTTCTTTAAACCGTAAAAAACTTTTTGTCTTTACTCATAACAAGGAGAAAGAGGTAAATCGGAGTACTGCTTTAGCTAGCACACTTGCATGATAAACTCGACATCACATCATTAGCGAAATTTGTAAATTGAGTTAGCATCATCCATCGCCTCACATAATAAAAAGGGAAGGAAGTAATACACACGAAGAAAGGACTTGCGTACGTGAATGTCTTGTGCTGCATCAAAACTAGCCGAACTTTTTTTGTTAATTCTGTTATTGAACTCCTTTCCCACCAAAGCACTGACAATTACTAATTTCACTGACTGAGTGTAAGTATCAAAGGCACGCATAATCCATTACCTTATAGGATAGGTTGAAATCCAAAGTTTATGACGCAGCTGAAAGCATCAGCAATTATTGTCTCTGTCGTTCATCAAATTACTAGTCGTATACGTCATTCGATTTTACTTCTAGTCTTATACCCGAGTCTTTTAAGCATTCAAACCCAATATTATATTATGGAACAAGTCATATAGAAACTTATACAATTACCATGTAATCCGATGATATCGGTATTTCATTTGTCAATAGGCAGTTTGACACAGTTACAGTTTTCCAATGTGAGTGCTTACAAGGCGCCAAAACTACGGAGCAACTGCTAATCATCATTTTGTGTGGTTGAAAAACATGCATATATTTTTGGACAACTGAATTGTTTCAAATTCTCATTAAATTCTTAACGCCTGTACTCTCTAGATATTATGCATCGTTGTATAAAATAATAGTCTTGTAATTGTAATCCCTTTGCCAGTAATTCAGTGAAAACTTTCAGCATGTGCTGGTCACACGGCAAAATATACACCTGCAAATGAACAGCAGCACAGACATTGGTAATTTAGGTGATATGGACATGACATTCTGCTTAATTTGATTATGTTGCTCTAAAGCTCAAAGCAATATCAATGATTCGTTGTGAAACCCTACTGTTGTGCTATGGTCTACCTTATGATATAATTTGAAAGAAAACACATACCATTTTGGATGAAGTCTTTTGTAACTGTAATCGGAGAATTTTCAGCTTTATGCTAACAGGCTTAAAGGTGTTTTAATGTTCAAAGTTCAAACGCAACTATGTATTGTCTTCTGGCTATGCAAACAAAACGAAACGGGACAAAATGTAATGACGAGACAGAAGTCAAGTTTTCCTTTTATGTGTTTCAAATGCTGATACTACGTTTGCCCGCAGATAATAATAGTAGATGTGTACCTATACCCAGTCGCTCATTTTCAAACCCTGAGAATAGGGCTGGAAACAGAAGTTGCAAGATCGAATAGATAGCACATTTCTCCATTCTACTTTCTCTTGTCCGATTTCCATTGCGAGCAATGCCTTCCAGTATTCCTGTCTCTTGGTTTCCTTTTACCGTTAACATGAGGAGTCAAATGTACACCAAAGGAATAATTGATTTCAAAAGAATCATTGTGTGCTCACTTGGATGGAGAGGATTCCAATGCATTTGGGTAACGACTTGATCAATAAATTATACTTTGACTGGCGGCACAGTTGAATTTCATTCTACACTATTATCAGTTGAACATTAGACTAAATTGTAAATATATTAAGTCTCCGAATACGTAGGCAGAGTACGTCTAAAATGTCCATTCATCCATTCTATAACATTCACGTAACCCTTTTCACATGTAAGGGAGCCACATCTATTTTCACCACTGTCAATACGCTTCTCTTTTACTTTTCGTTTTAATTTGCATAATTTTGTCGCATGCATTTACATCATCTATCTGTGGAGCAAGCATCTAGTGAAGCTTCAGTACAAGAAAGCCAAATTGCTCTGAGAGAACGAATAACAAATTATTCAAGAAAAACTTTCTTCCATACAAATATCCATCTAATCATCATGACATGTAGAACCTTAACAGGTATGTATGGCATTTCTTCATAAGGAAAATATATCACTGTAGTAACGTGTTTCGAATATAAGAAAGTTTCTTCCCCCTTTTTTATCGCCTTGTTCCAAGTATCCAATTTTCAGGAAAAAAAGTTTCCTTGTTTGCTTACTTTTCTTAAAATTTCTATGACTTGATATCAGTTGCGATTCATTGTTGTAGGATTTTAATTTTTCTTGGGATGATGATTGTGTGCATGTAGCGTGTATAGCTTTAATAAACTATTAAAATCAGGATTGTATCTTTTGTATTTTTTCAGAAAACTTTTTATTCAACTTGTGTCGGTAAGAAAACATAAAAATTGAAAATATATTCATGAAATAATCGTGGCCGTATAAATGGGAACCTAGAATTGTATATATTTGGACACTGGCACTACAAAAATGCCTTCCTTGATGCTGTATATGATTTCACCGTTCCACATATCAAAATTAGCAAAGAGTAGTATAACGAATAGTCAATGCATCTTTTGAATAATATTAAGCTATCATTTCATCCCAAAAAAAGTTTACTAATGGAAATTATTTTGAATGCAAATAGCTAGTTGATTGTTGGAAATTGAAACAAAAGATTCTCGCATTCTAAAATAATTAATAATACCAGTTGCAGAGTGCATTGTTAGTATAATATGGAGACATTTCAAAAGCTTTTGTAGTGACTGTATGAAAGCTTGAACGTCAGTCTTCATGATTGTTTATTCGGGTATTCGTCTTCCACACTCTGTACAACTCAAACGATTTTAAAAAGCATTTTTATAATTGTCATGACAAATTTAGCTAGCTTAATGCATTTTCTAATCTGGAATAATCATCATCTATCAATCTACGCTCAATGCTTAATTAAATGTGTCACTTAACTCTGATAACAGCTTATTGTATGAGCTATGCGACTGAATTGCACCCAACGCTAGAAATTTTTCCCAACTCACTTTTTACTGCAAATCCACAGAAAAACCTCTTCGCGTATTCATTAGGTAAATAACGTTCAGTAGTTGCACAATAGTTTCTTCTTTAAGGTTTCCTAACCAAAACTACGACAGTGTGCAAATTACACATAGTCATAACAAGAAAAGTTCCTTCTTCTTTTCTCCCTATATTTGATGGGTAGGTAGGACAGCTTAATTCATATACAAGTGTGTTCAGATGTTTCACTCTGATTGAAAGCAGAAAACGAATCTTTCTTTTTAGGAAAAAAAAACTCGTTCAAAAAGAATGAACACAAATATTACTGTATAGTTTCATAACTTTCTTTTGCCCATATATATAGTTTGATGATCAGTCTACCTTTTAGAGTCACTTCAATTTGCCCGTTCCTTCCTGGTAGGTTTTTGTACTTTCTCCTGCGACGCAGTATTTTTTCTCATGTGTACACACATATTAAATGAGAAAACATAGTCTCCCCAGCCAAAAAAGGACATTCTTAACTTGTTTGTTTTTCGTACTTACTCCTCGGATAAACCGGCACGACTTCTTAATTTTTTTCTATGGTCTTCTTCACAGGAGGAAGTAGGGCATATGTAGTAGTTGTATGCTTTCTCCTTGAAGCTTTTGTACTTCCCCCGAACACAAATCGGAACATTTATCTCATAATTCTACTTATTGTTGTGCAAGTACATGAGGACTTGAAAGGACGCCAGGTTTTGCTTTTAAAGAACAGAGGATGAGTCACATTCATTATTATAGTTTGGTTACATTGCAATAAAAACCGTCAAGACAATTCACTCCTTCGTACTCGATATGGCTTACAGTACTTAAGATTTCACTTTACGTTTTGTAGGGGCGTTAATGGAAACGACGATTATATCAAATGGATACATTAGGAGAACAATATTATAATATGTACCTACATGGCATGTACACTCTGAAAGAGATTTCTCATGAAATGTATCTAAACCAAAGTTTTGGCATCGGTACTTCTTATCGATTCACAATCAACCAAAGTAACACTGATGAGCTGATATTACGATGAAAGAAATGCTCTCTGATGTGAACATGGTATCATCGAGTTATGAATGACCCTAGAACTTCTTGGCCGCAGTGTTTATTGAGGTAGGTCAGCGTAGCAGACTAGATTTCCCTCTTACGCATTTTGAAAGCTCCATTGAAATTCCCAATCGGTAATTAATTGTAAAATCTTCTTTTTCAACCAGTTGGCAAGACAAATGGACATCACAAATGAGTGTATAAAGCGCGTTATAGAATACTTTGATGAAATGTATCATTGTAAAGTTACTGAATTGGTTTGTAAACGTTGTCGGAAGAAATAAAACAGAAATCAATAGTACCTCATCTCACTCACTATGAACACTTGATAATGATTTTTTAAAATGCCTTTGTAAAAATAACATCTAGATGCTACAATTATAATTAAGAGTATATATAATTAAAGCAGTGCGGATGCCATTTTTTATGCCAATAAATTGTAAAAATGCTCGCATTTGTTTTAGGATTAGTGGCACAATCATTCAAAATAATTCTTAATTTTTAATGAGTAATAATAATGAATTTCAATTCTATTATTGCAGAGAGACACAACACATGTAGTTGGTACTGGGGAAACTCTATCTACTGCAGCAACTGCTGGAGTTCAGTTACTGCTACCGTCCATGTTCTTTAAATACTTGACCTTTTGAAATCCAACTGGGACCGTATATCTGCGGACAAAACAACAGCAGTCTTTTCTGTATCTGTTGTTACGATGACAGTGAGCTACACGGCAGAAGTTGCAACTTGCAAAGGATTCGGATGCTTTCTCAAGCTTCTGTTTAGGTACGTGACAAAAATGACACATTACATTACCAAGGCCTTATTTTACTATTTGATCCAACCCAATATTCTCTACACCTTCTTGGAACTTGTTTGAACTATCTGTTACAACATCATCCTGTGCAACACTACTGGTCAGGCTGGATGATATATGATCAGTCAAACCTATTTTTTATGTGCTAGTTGGCATATAACAATGTGCAAGAAAATATATTTGACATCCCTGCGTATAATGCAATCACTTACATCATGACATCCACATGTGCGCAAGTAGCCCCCTCTTACCGTTTTTGGGAGTATAGTATGTACCTGTGTTTCGTAAGGTGGAATGTCTTTTTCATTGATTGATGTATGGGATCCCACTTCACACTTACTTTGATGAAAACGAGAAGACAAGAATCCCTTTCAGATGGAAATACATTCATGTTCAAACTAAGTAACCGTTTACGCGATTCCACTTGGAAAGTTCCATACCAAAGCCATTTCTCTATTGCACAGTAGCATCCATTCTGGAAAAAAAGATGCAGTTTAATTTTAAAGTTTTAGTCCAAAGACGCGAAAAAGGGAGTTTCGGGGAAAGAACTTGAGGGAAAGTGGTGTACCATGTCTTCTCTCACGGGCTAGTAAGCACCACTCAAGTCCATATAATTGAAAACTGCTCAAGTTATTGAACTTTTTGAGAATACAACCATAAATCCTTGCATATTATGTATTATTCCTATTGGGCAAAGTTTATCTGGTAATATAACAAGTGTTTTACAAACTCTATGCACTAGTATAGAATTAAATGAATGAAAATATAAACATCAAACAAAAGCTAATGTATACACAACTGTTGTAGCACATGGTCCCGTTTATTGTAAATCTTTCCCGAGAATTACACTGGCAATATGACAACACAGGTTGGGTGTTTTCATTGTTTTTCGTAACATGTATTGCATACTTTATAGTTAGCTGGTTAGTATGTATTTATTATTTAGGTAGAAATCTGGAAATACAAGTGGAGAAATAAATAGATGGGAAGATAGTAAAGTAGACCTTATTTTCAAATGGATTGGCTATGGTGGTCTGGTTTATGAAGGAGTGGAAAAAGTAAGTGAAAGAGACAAGACAAACAATGAGGAAAAGAAAAGAGAGAGAATAAAAAAGTAAAGAGTGGTATGGAAGGAGTAAGATGAAAAGAAGTGGCTTCATTCCCTATGGAAATTTGAGCAATTTACCTTGGGACTAGTTTTGGTTGTAACAAGAAATCAGCAGCACTATTGTTCAAAGGAGATGGAAGTGAATCTCATTGAGGGTGCATAGATGCGGGAAAAAGTATATATACACAACAAACTACTTAGACTACTACTACCACTACTTACCGTCAACCAACATGATGATCACCGAAACTTCTGCGACTTTCTACAAACCAGAGTTGTTTATTCACAAGGTGTTGGCATTCTCCTTTCTCTAGCTTCCTACTTGCTTACGATCAGCGAAAATTACTAGAGAGGAATATCAGCACCCAAACTAAATGCTCTCTCTACTTTGAACAAAGTGAAAACGGAGACACGTGAGGCAACCAGTGCTACCTCTATTTTGTAAGGCAATCCTGAAATTCCCACTGACACAAATAAGCTTTAGAATCAAAAGAAGTGGAAGCCTAGTTAAGATGATGTCTAAATACATACATTCACAATTCAGACTTGCTTATTATTATTCTTTTCAACGGAATGCATTCAGGTTAAGCCAACCTACCTCACCTCTAAATGATGCTGAGAAAAAAGTTTTCTAAATGCTTCTTCTTCTTACAGTTTTTTCTAGTATTCTTCTTAAGAAGTTTGCATAAAAAACAAGACAAGTACTTATTATGGAGTGGTGGTAGTGATACTGAGCCAAATTGAATTCCTCCTTTTTTCCAAGTCGGCATTATAATACTTTTGCCTTTTCATATGGCTAATATTCCAGCTCTAAAACTCGTCCTTTTGCTCCAGAGTAAAATTCCTCCACAAAACAAAACTCTCCATAAAAATGAATTTTGTATGAATAGATCGACGAGACCAGAGCATAAGCAAAAATTTCGATCACCGTGAAAAAAGTGCATTAATTCTGCTGTGGCAGTATAATAGCAGTGAAGATAAACCATCCAGTTATTTTACAGCTAGGATAATATTTCGACGTTCATTATATAAAAGTGCACAATAGATCGCTTCTCAAACGGTTATGCTCACCTAATAAATTTATATATAAAGTATTGTCATTGCAATGTCGATTTGAACGGCAGACTACACTTCACTTGACAAATAGCCTTAACATGCATTCTCATTATCATCATCAGCCACTTGCTGTGCGCCTTTCTTTTCTCATTTCTTTTTCTCTCTGTAACAACTTTGCTCGCTTTTAAGAAAATTTCTTGTGAATACGAATTGAAAGTGGGGGAAAGCGACGTGAACAAAATCGAACATTTCTGTCATATTTGTCGTCACAGAGTAAAAACCAGTTCCGTTCAACCTACTACCTCACTTTGTCATACATTTCGATGCTAAAGATGTGAAAAAAAGATGATAATATGTATGCAAAATGACGATCGGCAGATGCTCTCCCCAATCTCTGTGTTTGTATACGAGGAATAAGTAATGACAGAGAGAGAGAGAGAGTATGCAAATGCATATTATTAAGTATGAGTGCAAAAGCTGAATAATAGAATATAGATTATGAAAACGAAAAGTTGAACACGTCATAGTCATTCGGAGTTAGTAGTAAGTTGTGCTACTAGCTGTGGTTATCATGCTCCACTTGCAAAAGAGGCTCAGAAAGAGAGCTTTGGAAAGGGAAAATAAGTGAAATGGGAAATGGCTGGTGAGTATGAGTGCTCCGTACCAACTACCAATTCATATTTATAGCCGAAATCTTCCAAAGTAATAGTAAGTAGCGATGCAAGTGATGGTGCTGCTGCTGCTGGTAGTAATCGTAATCTGTCCCCAGAATAATCTTCTTAATGGCCGTTTTTTACGATTTTATGTGCTCGCTCTTTACACTTATGAATATTATATGGAGTCTTCGTGTCACGAATATTTTATACTCCACTCAACAACGTCAAGTCAGTCGGATGTAGCGTGTGTGTATGCAAGCAGATAGTTTAAGAGGAAATTTTACAGATCAACGAATATGGAATAGGATGATGATTCCAATGGGAAGCAGCTTACCTTACTCTTCATAAACCTAATCATATACCTGCACCATCATCATCATCATAATGACGAACGAAAGAAACAATTGGTGGATATCATAATGATATAGCTTATGCGTATATTTGTATGTGTTTGCACATGAAAGCTTTTTTCTGGGTTTACGACAGGAACAAAATATGAGTACACATGAATTCCTTGTGATGTTCTACCTTTTTCGTTTTCCGATGCCTGCAAAATTATTCCTTTTCAAAGCGAAGAGGAAAGCTAGTCAAAAGGGAAAACAGATGGGTTTGATACTTCAAGACATTTGATATTATGTGGATGGATCGAGTGTCGTGTTTGAATTGGGAGGAAACGTAGGTGTGTGTATATCATGCCGTCAGTCATTTCTGCTGTGGATTATCGCAGCCACACTCTTACTTGCAATTGTTCCAGCTAGTGAGTAGCTTCTTTGAACTCAAGGTGAAGGGGCAAAAAAGAAAGTTGCTCTGTGGTGGTACGGTCTGGTGTACACATACCTAATGCAAGTACTTTCATCTTACATGCACACATCTGCCCTCAAATGAACTTTCTCTGCTCTCCACAAAATGTGACGTGAATGTCATCATCAGTGTACTGTATGATCGACTACTGTCATGGTACTCACTTTTGGGATCTTTGTGGCGAGGCGAGGATATGATATCTCGTATTTATTATACCCATCATCATCATCATGGCACTCATCTCCGGAATCGATAAGGCTATTCAGGATATACCGTAAAATCCTGTTTTCATGACCCGTTTTGTTATTTCTCGAAAAATATGAAATATGAATCAAATCTCCGTCTTCGTGATTCCAAATGTAACAAAAATAACCAGTGGTGAAAATTATAGGATGCGAGACTGGTGGAGCTATAGCTGTCCATCTCGACCAAATCAAATATATTGTAACCTCGGTGATATCACTGTCGCCCTGAAAATATACAAATTTTAGACTGAGTTATCAATGAGGATCTTATGGCGTGCCATATGCTGACAAGAGCAATCCTTTCATTTCATCTTTTCTATCAACTTGACTAAATTACAGTCTTCCCTTCATAGGCGGAAACGAATGTTACGACCTTTTCTGTATTTGTACGCTATTCGCCGTAGTAAGCTGTCACATACAGCTGGTGCGTCAGGACAATTTCTATCTTCCAAGTCATCATTCTTTGATCGCATACAATGTTACCAAAGCATTTTTATTTATTTTTAGGAATAAAATTTGAATACACTTTTTTCAGAACAAATTTAGCAGGTTGCGCTTAAGATAAGCAAAGTAAGAGAACAAGTACACACAGACACAAATGCAACTATTGCAAAATGTGCAAATACTCAAATGTATCTTGTCTTTAATTTCACCGTGAAAAGTCAAGACAACTTTGTAGAACAGAAGGAGAACAAAGAGAAGTAAAAAAATGCATGCAAGAGGTTTTTTTAAACGTGAAGAGTCAAGGCTACTACAATATTGAGTATAGCTGCCACAATGTTACGAATAAGTCATTCGTTTAAGCCTTTACATAATTTGTTTTTCTTACTGCTTATCTTCGTACAAATTCAAATTTATGCGGCACATGAGATTTTGCCATTTGCCTGCTTTGATGATTTGAATGATTTAAGAAAATGGAGACACCGAGAAGTGAGAAATTGTGACAGCAAGACTTAACAGATCTGGATGCTATATTTGGAAAATACGAATCTCAAGAAGATTGTTGACTTTTATCTGAGTTATTGTAGAACGTGGAACTGCAATCTAAAAATTGAGTTTAACAGTTTGAAAAGCTGGCCAGCAGGAGTTGCAAAAATATGCAGGCATAAACAGACACCCTCGCTCGTCTGCACACTCGGTGTTGTTTACTTACGTCAAGTAGCAGTTTTCTCCAGGGTGAAAGTGGAAGGTTGCATGGATATGTAATTGTGTGACCTATAATAGCGTGTATGTATGGGCAACTCGAGAAATGGGGATTAGATTGGATTTGAAAAATGATTCATGGCTTAGCTTGGTTCAATGGCTCTCTGGAGAGAGAGGAAAAGGGTCTTTCAGTATTCTTTCCTAGTGCTACCAAAGGAAACACATGGTAGCTTCATGCATTCTTTTGGATGGTACTACAGTACATACCTCTGTACTTTCTATTTCAACTCCGAGATAAAAAAAAGAAAGAAACTGGAGTGAGGGCGGCTCCAATCAGAAGAAATTATAGCATTTGACAGCTTAATGGTCCATTATTTCGATGCATAAGAGAGCGGAAATAGAAAGAAAAAAGTTGAACGGGCTGTCGATCGGGAAATCATTGCAACTAACTCACTGGCCATGAGAGTTTTCTCTATCTATTATAATTTTTATTTGTGTATAAAATGTACACTGAATGGTCCTGGTTAAATGCATGCTAGCATATTTTTTACCCTGCGTAAATAGATAACGGACTTCGTAAATTTTCTCGATACATGCCTAAGTATTCACAGAAGTTGAGAGAAAAGTAATAGTTTGGGCTTTTAATCGAAGGCAGAGCTCGGTGGACAGTTTCCTTATATCCGGTTTCTCATTCAGATGAAATCAGAGTCCTTTCTGCTAGAGCTCCTATAAATACTCCCGAGTTTACCATAGAAGGACTACATAAAGATTGAAGCAGCACTGATCACACGATTGGGATTCTCACAACGAAACATATGGCATGGCATGCAATTATGTGGATGTTTCTCTAGACTGTGAAAGTGACTGTGTGTATGTGAATGTGGGCATGCCTGAGTTACCAATGTTAACTTACCATCCGCAGCATTATGAATAGATGATACCACAGCGCAGTGCATTCAACCACCTTGGCGTGTAAAATGATTTGGCTAACCGCACACTTTTACTCCTCCACTAGACCAATTCACTATCCACTGTGTAGTTTCAAGAGGATGATAATGATGTTCATAATGATTATATTGCATGCGTATCGTTGTGACTTGACCTTCTCACAGATCGCAATTAATAACATGAGGTGTCAATCAAATTGTCACATAACGTTATAAAAAGAGCCCACTTAATATTTATTATCTTCGCTTTCTCTCTTCCTCAGAAATCGTAAAATCATTCTTCTAGAATTTAGTTAGCATTGATCTCTTGCGCTTACAATGTGCCACCATATCCCACCTAACAGACAAACTTTTTTTCCAACTCAGCAAGCATTCAGGCGCAATTTTCTTGATGTGGCGCTGCTACTGATGGTGGTGGTGGTGGTAGGACTCCTTTTTATTTTTAGAAATGGCTCAATTCAACATCAAAGAATCATTTTTATCTATATAATATGGAGTTACGAAGGAACCTCCAGCACATACCATACTGCTGCTGTGGATGAAAGGACATGGAAGAATGAACTTTCACAGTTTATGCCACACCGTGATAAATGCATCAAGATTTTCCACTATATTCTCTACACTTATAGAAAAGTAGTAACTAAAAAAATAGGAATCTCAAAACGACATCTTCGAGAAACAGTAAAATTGGGAGGACTCCTTGATAAGTCATTACGTATTCTAGACTTGTAAGCGCCTTTCTACGTCGGGTTCCTAAGGTTGCAATTTACGACTCGATTAAATTGAGTCAACCAAGAGGAGAAAGGAAGATCCAGGTAGAAAATGAACTGAACCTTATTTTTAACGTCCCACCAGCTTTAACTCACACTCACCTGTGTACATATAACATTCATATATATTTATCTCTCTCTTGGCATGCACACATGTGCTTCCCATAAAACTCGAACGTAGTTTTTAAATGATGGTATGAAATTTCACAAGATGGAAGGGGATGACTATCAACAGTGGGAGTGAAACGGTGTCCCTACATCATTATTCTCAACTTACTACGCACACACTCTGTCTAACTAGCAGTAACAAAGTTTAAATTATGACCGAAATCCCATAAAACTAATCAATATACCTACTGACATTTGCCAACTTGCGAAAAAAAAGATTTCTCATATGACATGAACCTCTCATGAATCACTGATTATCGTCGGGTCAAGAAGAAACCTATGCTTGAAAAAACAACAAAATGATTTATGTAAAGCTGACGAATACTGGGAAATAAAATATTCGATTTTTAAAAAATCACTTTCAGATGGAGAGGAAGCATTTACAAGCTGGTTTGGCCAGACCTGTTCTTATTTCTTGGAACCTACTTTGGCCTTAGCATTTTGTATCGATTTATGCTCAACCCGGACCAACAACTGTAAGTGTTTAAAATCTCTTTGAAAATTGTATTTATGTTCAGTCTTGTGCGGAACAATTTGCTATGAACTTTCTGGAGGAAATTATTAGCACGTGTCTTTTCTCTATGCTTATGTAATTAATTTTTTTCCTCGGTTTGGTAATTCCTCTTCTTGTTATTAAAACATGGAAAATTTTGTTCTAATAACATTTTAACATTTTTTACGAAAACAGAACAGATTTTGCGTAGGTGTAGGGCTGTTTTTGTATGTTTCAATATCTCTTTGCAGTGCAGTCCTTATTATAAGTTACGAACACACTGCAATACATTATTAAAGATTTTGAGAGTAATGTAGCATGTAATTTAGGCTCCCATAGGAAACACAATATTTTAAAACGACTCGTTTTTTTCTCCCTGATGCAATATATCGAACGAATCTCTACCTTTTCAACACAACTCTCGAATCTCCTACTAACGATGATGATGACGACTTTACTGGAATCACGGAGCAATTCGATAGCTGAATCAAAATCCTGCCCTTTTTACTGTTATTATGCTACAAGATCTTTTTGAAGACGGCTAAAGGGGAGTCAAAAGTTGATTTCATGAATACTTCAAGAAAATAGCAGATTTTTTACTGTTGCATTATAAAAAGAAATACAAGGGAGGATCAGGACTCTATCGTCCATACAACCTATTACCTAATATAGAAAAATAAATTTTATACAGGCTTTCACAGAACAAGATCAGGATGTTTCACATGCAAGCAAGATCCATTTCAAGCCAACAAAACCACAATCCTACGTCCACATCACTATGTTGGCTGCATGCACACCACCATGTTGTGACTGCTCTGAATACTCATGACTAAAAGAAGACTGAAAAAGTGGCTCAGTAGTATGCACTTCTACAGCACTTTTTCATATCAAAGAAACAGAGCACACAGCTTCCATTACCAAATATTTTGGCTGAAATTATTTTAATATGGCATTTAGAAAGGTTTAAAAATGTGCA
>JAQIXX010004127.1:0-17203 GCA_034700605.1 Willowsia nigromaculata
AGCATCAACGTGCAATTCAGGGAGCCGTACTGGTGCAAATCATTTAGGGATTTCAGTCTAATTATTTTTCGAGCATTCTTTCGAACCACTCATTACGCCGCCCGCGACAGTCCTGTTGTTTTGTTTTTCTCTAAATATAAAACTATATGGTGGAATTTATCAAAAATGTCAAAGCATAAAATAATATGCTGGACAAGAAACAAGTGAATAGTTGGTATGGTTCTGGAGAAGGAAAGCAAGTCATACGTAGAAACTTATTATGTGACATCTATTCTAATTTAAAATGCTATCATAACTAGAGGCGTGGGCATATACTTGGTTTTTGTGTTTAAAATAATATTTAAGTGGGCTAATATGAAACAGAAAATTGACATTTAAAATTTGTTGTTTTTTAGTTTTATCATGGAATATTTTTAACCTAATTAAGATTTTACCCACTTTCTTGCATGCTTATATTTTAAAAATTCATAAAACGTGTTGCTGGTCAGAAAATTGACTATAGCTAGACTATATGAATCCAATAATGAAAATAAATTACGTACTTAATATATCTCACTTTTTTACGTTTTTAATTAAAAGTTTTATGGTAGCGTCCATCAAAAACGTCAAGAATAATGAAATTACCCTCGTTCAGATCATAAAATAACCAAGTAGTCGTTATGCTTAATCTGGAGAATAGCAAGTTGTATTGAGTATCTTTATATTTGACATTTGTTGTAATTTAAAATGCCATTATTACTTTAGACGTTAGTATAATATTTGTTCTTACAGCAGTAATTACGTAAGCTAGTATGAGACATATAATTGAAATTTTTAAACTTTTTAATGCTTTCTAGCATTATCATTTCACCGTCTGTGGTACCTAATTAAGACTTAGTTTACTTGTACTTCTTCGTGGAACTTAAGTGTTTGCATGTCTACCTAAATAAAGGCATACATTTGAATTTGTTTCGTAGAAACCTCAACGTTTTTAATAAGTTGAGTTCTCCCTATGGGAAAACGAACAAAGATTATAGTTTTTTGTGTGATTGTAGTAGCACGTAGTGTCCAATTTTAATTTAATAAATTGATATCTGAAGCCAAAATGGGATCACTGGCTAGGGAAGAATATTTGTACTGGATTGGTAGTGTGCCGGACAAGTGTCTGTAAACAAGTAACGTTTAGTATAAATTAACATTAATAAAAAGGTTGAATTTGACGCAAGAACTCTTAATTTTGTTATATTGCTCATGTTATACAATGGACTACTTACGCGTACAAGTTGTCAATTATTTTGTCTTACAAGGGAAGGTCGCCAAGTGCCCCCTTAAGATCAGTTTGAATCTTACCTTATCTTGTGTTGTTTTTTACGCTGATTAAAACGTGCAGAACTGTTTTTTGGAGTGGGCCCATTCGTGGAAAATACACAGGTCAAAAGTTATACCACAATAGCAAGAAAGTTACCCGCAGCTAGTAGTAGCCATAAAAAAAATGAGCTCCAATGACTTCTAAATGTCAGGATCTCATGATAGTGTAACATAAAATATCTTCAAAATTTGACCAACATCAAAACTAGTTTATATTGTAAGAAAACATGTATGTTTTTAAACATTGCTGACTTACGCGCTCAATGAACTACGACTGTTTGTTCATTCATCCGAAAACGGTGATAGTATTAAGAGACTAAAAATAAGCGGAGCAATTACACTAAATGATTATTCTGAAGGTCATCTATCAACCCCTTAAGTAAATATATTTGTACGCAAGCACATATGGTAAACATTCGGCTCGCCCACTCCGAAAAACGGTTGTATACGTTTTAATCAGCGTAAAAAACTACACAACATAGGATAAGTACCAAACTGATCCTAAGGGGGCACCTAGCGACCTTCCCTTGTCAGTGCAAAGAGATTTTGTTTCTTCAAAATGCTTTCTAAATAATTAACCTCGTATACTGAGTTTCAAATTTTTGCACATTTAAGACATCTCTTTATCTTGTGCTACGATTTTATTTTAAACCACAGAAATATGACCAATACAGGGATTTAAGTATAGAAATTAATATTGAAGGGAAGTTTAAAAGAACCACTGTAAGCGAAATCCTAAACAAACCATATAATTATATTATTGCAACTAAAATATACTACCGTACATATTGGATTTATAAAACCTAGAATACAATATTTGCGTCAGACATGGCTCCGGAGTATATTGCGGGCTGGAGTTTAGATTTTAACATGTATTATATACACTTGATTTTAGTGGGTTTTGGATTTAAATACGGTTAACATGCATTCATATGGCACCACTGACACCCAAAACAAACATGCATTCAAATTTTTGCATTTAAAACCATTGAAACCGAAAAACCCATTTAAACCCACTTACACATTATAACCCTTTAGTACCAGTGCCGACGGGTTCATAAATAAAAACCCAGAAAAATAGTCATCTCTAATATAAGTTTTTTACTCTAACGGGTTTTAACTTGCTGCATTGACTACAAACTTTTTTAACACATAAATATATACATGTATATTTTGCAATATGGTTCTTTGTATATTTTCTACTTAATTTAAGGTTTCTACATTTTATACACGTAGAAAGTTTCCTTAGTATTCGAGTGCTAAATTTTCGAGATTTTGCACCATACCCAATAATTATGTGATTATATTTCTTGTACAATGAACCACTGACTTCAATTATCAATATCAAGCTGGCACACTTTAAACCTTCAATAGCAACAAAAAAGATGGTTTGGATGTTGGTGCCTAACGCAAGCGGCTTTACAATTTCATCATTTCCTCTGTTTTTCCTTGTGAATGCAAGCCTTGGTCCAGAAAATTGCCAAAGCTTGTAAGTCTTCTCAAGCTGATGATATATTCCATTTTCTATAATGCTAACAAAACTTTTGACAAGATTTGTACCTTTTGGATCATCAAACAACCATGCAACAGGGGATTTTTCAATTGACATATTCCCTTTGAAAAATGTTTTAGACTGGTACTGGGCCCTTAGATAGTTTAACTCTAAATCAATTTTCTCAGATTTATCTGCAAACACAGTCTTATTTTCACAACGGACAACTTCGGATTCAATCGCAGCAGAATAAAGTACATCCGACATATTTGGAAGTTTGGAGGGAACATAATGCAGAGCTTCTTGAAGGTCTCCTATCAGATTCCAATACTTATCCGACACATTAAACTCATTAAACATACTCAACTTCTGTCTTCCAAAGTATTTTCTCATTAGAGCATGGCCAGAAAACTTCTGGTCTGCAGATAGCACTTGCCTAAGCATATTTGAGGTGCATTTTAATTGTTTTTGTGTTCCAGTCTTCGTTATTGAGGTTTTATGTAGTCGTTCGAATAAATCAAGTGTTAAAGGAACTGACAAATTCTGGAGTGTCTCCCATGCACGGTGACACTTGGGCTCTAAAGTTGAAAAAATGCGAGCGCATTTTCTCTGGATAATTAAGTCGTTTTCATGAGATGAATTACTGGGTTTGCAAACGAGGTCATAAAACGATTGAAAACTTGTTGCTTTCAATGGAGGCTGCACAGCACCAACAGTTACGAGTCCTTTGTAGGCATTGGTAATAATCACGGCGACAAATAGCCAAGTGATAAGTACAATTTTTACATCAGGAAATTTCTGAAAATATGGCGAAACTGATGGACCATTTTCCAACAATACTTTTAAAATGTACACATATGGGGAAAACTCTTGTTTGTTTATCTGAGTTAGCCGTTTCAAATTAAAATTTGCAAGAGCAGTCAAAATCAAAATGGTGGAAATAAGACAAACCCATACACTGGGTTGAAACAGTTGCAGAAGGTAGTAAAAGCTTATGTGCTCGTTTGAATAGCACGTAAGGAAATTATAAGACTCACTTCCTACATACACGACTGCAAACGGTTGTTCATCCGATACACTATCTTTCTTGCTTTCGGAACCTTTAACTCGGGTGAATTTACAAAACCATGGATTCAGTTCGTACTTTACATGTAGTTCCGATTGTGTTTCTCCAATCACGCTCTCGTCCCAACCTGCAAAAATGTTTGTCTTGTTTTTGCCTTCAATGTTTGTTAACAGGTAGGACACTGTAACATCAAAGTCAAGCTCCTGGTCTCGATTTAAAATGAAAATGTTTTTCTGGTTCCTATACGGGGTCAAGTCAGCCACAATGTGTTGTTTACTTCCGCTTGTACAGTGTTTCCACTTTTTCGGAGCATTTATTTCCCGAACTATTTTTTTAAAGGCACTAACATCAAGTAAGTTGATGCTTGTGTTTTGAAATTGGTGCACTAATCTTGGTCCGGGATCACAGTGTGAACATAAAAGCATTTGGTGACAGGTGCCAAGAGATGGTGGCATCAAATCCGTTGACACTGCTGGCTTTATGGAACAACGAATGACACCAAGAAAATTGTTGTAGTAATTTGCCTGTTTTTGATATGAATAATACTCTGTTGATGAGATAGCAGTACCGTTTGGTTTTACGAGTTCTATGTAAAGCATATACGTGATTCTAGTGAGTAGAGTACCGAGAGAAGAATATTTATTTGTGAAAATGTGTCTTGCAGATCTGGTTGCTTCATAAACTGGAAAATACCAATATTTGTAAAAGTCTATATTGAATTTAAATTTTCTCATTGAAGTGAGCGCTATGCTGTAGATACAAGACAGTTTTGAGTGTTGTGATGGGTTTAAATTTAATCCAAATTTAAATGGTAAATTTACTGTTTTTACAAAGAATGGGAACTGAGTTACGTTGAAAAATCGCCGAGTCCTGTCAGCACCGACTAACATGGAAGTTATATCAAGGTTAAGTTCAAAGTGTTTCTCGAGTATGGATGTATTGAGATAAGGAACGTATTGGCGACCAACAGTGAAAGTTTTGTAATGTAAACTCTTGTAGTCCTCCAAATCAAAAGAAAACTGAACATTTTGAGTGTGAATGTGGACATGAGGACAAGTTATTTGGTTCAGTAAATTACCAAGTTCCCTCACGTATGTAACAGGTAACTTAATTTTGTCTTCATCATTGTGGAGACGTTGTTTGCACTCAGCCAAATGTTTGACTAGAAAAAGAAAAACTGTGAAAATATAACCCAATAGATTCATTTTGTTTTAGCTCAAGTTTATAATAATGTTTAGAAAGGCTTAAACCAAAATACAAAACCATTGTAGTGCTTTAAGAACACTAAATTTGCAGACGTAGAGTTAATTCTGAAGATAAATTTAGTTGGCAATTAATTTGGTTTTTCAATTTTGCTGTTTAGCTAGCACAAATGTATCGGTTCTTCGTATAATATATGGTGGTTGAACATACAATATGGCTCCTTTTAAAAAATTACGAAAATCTCGAATTTTCTATTAAAAACTATTTGAAGTTGGGTACTCAATTATCAAATTCACTTCTTAGAATTTTAGCACCGAAAAGTATGCTAGCTGACATGAGAACTATTGTATCAAATGGAATGGCTTGGTAGTTATATGATGAGTGTGAAAATTCAGACCATTTAAATGCAATAAAATCATAGGGAAGTGAAATGGTCTTTTTTGTCGTGAACTACCTTTTTGCCAAATAGATAGTTATACATGTAGATTTCGATAGCTCTTACATATATTTCCTCATCACCTTTGGAAACACGTGCAAGTTAATGTTATGTCCTAATACAGGTGCTTTCTCTTTAAAATTAATGCATAATATTCACGTTGCACAAGCTGACTAAGGCTACTGCAACAGGTTGGCACTTATGGAAAAAACGTGCACATGGATAATGAAAACTAATGAGGCACGAGCAAATGCTCCTTTGAATTTAAATGCTTACTAGCGTAGCAGACAAATATGTAAGGGCTCTTTGTAAATTAAAAAAATCACGAGCAAAAAAATACTACGTTGTGATATCACGTTTAAGAAAACGTGTTAACTTGCTGAACAAGAAAATCTTTGCGTTCTTCACTCTTAAAACAATTTAAAGAGAAACTCTTGCGTTTCTGGGATTATTTTGTAAGTGGGAGTTAGTAAAGTTTTAAATGTGATATTGCACGAAACAATCGTTTCTATGCAAAGATTTAAAAAAGAGTCGACAATTTTTTTGATAGATGGAATTGATTATAATGTAATGCTGTGTTATCTTATTACCTCCTCAATTTTTTGTTCACTTTGAAATTAATGAAGCAAGCTTTCCTTTTGTATAAATAAGTAAACAATTTATTGTCAATAACTACCCTCGAGAGGAAATTACACTCAATGACATTTGATTTGTCAGATTAGTTAGAGCCATTAGTGCGTTTTATGGCATTTCACAGCTCGATGGAGCCCCCGGCAAGTGCGTGTAAGATTCTGGTAATACAAAAGCCAGTAGTGCTTTTTACGGCATTTAAAAGCTCGGTGGAACCCCTGGCTTGTGCATATTAGAAGAAATAAAAGATGGAAAGATATCCAGTACAATGCATGCTCAGAATTTATATAAAATATTATTTTGAGTAAACCATACATATTTCATATATTGACAATGCTTCATAATTACAATATTAAAAATATTACACATATAAAATGTTATATTAGAATCAGTATAGTATAACATGTTTTCCATTTGTGACCTCAGTAAATGTGAAAGTACATTTTTCTTGAACATACAGAATGATGTGGAAGATTTTTTAATATCTTCTGGTAAGTTGAGCCATTGTGACACAGCGGTATATTTGAAGGATTTTTTGCCCCAATTACTTTTATAATTAATGTTAGCTACATAGTATGATTGATTTCTTGTATATTTCACGGATTTAGAAGAGAAATCTAAATATTTATTGATATGTTCATTTCGATTTATAAATGACATTTTGTAAGCAGTAACCAGGTTGTCAAATTGTATTTTATCTCGAAATAAAAGCCATTCGAGGTCATTGCAAAGCGACTTACTTATCGAGTCGTATTTCATTCTACCAAGTACAAAGCGCGCAGCATGCTTAAAAACTTTATATAAGTTGTTGCATTCTTTGTGGGTCAAATTGTTCCCCCAAATAATTGAGACATAGGATACAATACTAAAGATAAAGGAGTTCACTAGAATTTCTTTCTTATCATTATTTATCATATTTTTCAGAGGGTATATCGTAGATTATGTTCTTATAACAATTACTTATAACATTAGTACACTGTTTATTAAACGAATGTAGCTCGTCAAAAGTAACACGACGTATTTTTATACTGCACCATTTACTTTTATATTGAAATCTTCAAGTATATGTTTACCCATCAATCTGCACCCACGTTTTGCAAGAGTATTTGGAATTTCTCAATACCGTTTTCAAAGATAGAATGCGCAAGCTTTTGTTAAATTTCAAGATTTTTTGGTAACGACAAAGAGTACTTGATAAGATTTGAGAGAATCTGTATAGATGGTCCTTTTTTATGACACACTGTAACGCTTAATACTAAAACATCTCTTAACAAATATACACAATATTTACAGCAAAAGTAAGCTTACTTTCAAAGGAAGCGCTAAAATATCAAAATTATTAATCAATACTCCAAAGAGCTAGTGAAGCAATTTGTATTGATATGCTTTTTGAAAACCGGTATACTAAATTTAGTTAAAATGCATGTTTGAAAGTTGGGAGAACAATACCTGAATATGTTAAATGAACATTTGTTGTTGATGGACGCTTGCAAAAAATATATATACAAAGCCCTTCAAATATTCATTGGCTAAGTTAGAGTGCAAGAGTTCAAAATAAATCTATTCTTGTGCTTTTAGCAAATTTGAAATTGCCTACAATGTCACAACAATATCGAATTATAATCCAATATTTCATGTAATTCTGAAAGCAACTACATATTTATTTCACGATGGGAAATAATCTACGAACAATGAGTGCTTATTAGTGAGTTTGTGTTGATTTGGTTTTATTGTAACTTAAATCAGGATTAGAAATTAGCAGTTGTTAAAACCATAAAATCCATGACAACCGCTCAGAATAAGAGTATTTGTCAATGATAATGTTGAAAAGATTAGGTCTTTGTATATTGAAACAATAAAAGAGAAAGCTCAGCTTTCTACAGCCTCTGTAGTCTTCACTGATCCTTCGAATATGGAAGAAGTTTACAACCCTCACTATTTAAGTTATAGCGTATTGTCTCATACTCGGATTGGTATTGATTATTGAAATGATCTGTTCGTTGGTTAAACAATGAAATGAAAAAAATGGCAATACACGGAGTAATGTGAACAAGTATGTTTGCATGCGTCAATGTGTGAATAAAGTATGAAATTATTGTAACAAAACAGAATCCATCTGAGTTAATCGTTTCCTAAATTGTTGAACAAACTTATGTGTACTGGTTTTTGTTAATGGTGGTTTGCCACTTTGACAATGCTGTGGAAGCTAACAAAAAGCAAAAAACATGGATTCTAGAGAAATTTGGTGGAAATGTGTATAAAATTCAGCTAGCTACCCGGACCTTTTAATATTGTTTGATTGTCTCGGTCTATGAAAAGTGGCAAGACACGGTCGTGCATTCTTAGGAATAAAATTTTACCCATTAACCCTACCCTGTTAACATGAAACAAAAAATGCTTCTGTTAATGTGTATAAAAAAGAAGACGATGTGCAAAAAGTTTCATATTTTGGTCTGTTGTTTGAAAGAAGGCACCATTCATACAATATGTGCACGTGTATATTTTAGATAGTGATAAAAAATTCCCTCCTATAAAAATATAGAAAGACATAATAAAATTTAATAAAACATCGTTGCATATTACTCAAGTATTTTCTACGCATGTCATTCGTTAAATTAAAATTCTGGATTTCTAAATTAACTTATTATAGATGAAATAAGCATAAACAAATGTTACAAAGGAATGCTAAAATATTCATAATGAACGTTATTTTATTAAAATGCAGAAAGTTGAGTGAACATATGCACAAGAATTAGAATCTGCATAATTATGTACTTAAATTCGATGACCATATTTCGTGGCAAGTCTGTCAGTTACTTGTAAGAGCTAAGTAAAAATTGATGAAGCAACTTTGTGGATTTTTGAAGAAAAATTAGAACAATTTAAAGAAAACTTGAGATTTCACGCAAAAACTATACTTTCTTGTGGTAAACTCATTTTATCAATTAGCTATTTAGCATATTGTGTGATAATAAATAAAATAAATACCATGGAATCTGTCTTTTCTGCGTAACAGCTACAAAAGCATGGGTGTATTCACAATTGCATTCCAACAATATCTTATGCTTTATAATTTTTTCTATACTTTATACTTATTCGCCAATTACAATGTTAAATCATGAAATACAATCTCCTAACAAGTCATGTTATATGTATGACAAAATATTTTATGGTTCTAGTTTTCAAGTGATGTTCTAAAACACTGTTTACTCATAGAACAAACTGGAATATTGAAAAATGTGTCAATTACTATTCATTCATAATAATTTTTTGGCATGATATTTCTTACAAATCCTTCTTTCCACCAGTGACCTCCCGACGACGATTGTAGAGCTTAGTGAACAAATGTCTAGTTGAAATATGTTTGTTTAAGAATTTAAGCAACCTGACATCCATGCCTTCTTTTTTCTCCATATTTCCACCAGGTATTTTAAACTGTACTGTAGTTTTTGAATTGTACTGACCCAAAACAACATTATTTTAATCAGAATTTTCTTAAATACGTATGTACTCTCCACATAAAAGCAAATGATACCTACTGAGCTCAAGCCTAAACAAAATATAGAAATACCAAGAATATCAGGTAATGAAATCTTCTTTCCAGGAACTATTTCGTTTTGTTTCGCCTCTTCTACTGGAAACTTTTGTCTAAATCTTTTTGCTATTTTCCCCCAATAGTCCCACTTCTCCGGTAGTCCACTCTCCGTTAAGTGTGCACAAGTATGTAACATCCAGTGACGGTTAACTGTGTACATTTTAGCAAAACATGTGTGAGTACGCATTTTGTCAGGAAGTATGTAACATTCTGCTTTAGTCAGATTTAAATTATTTATGATGAAGTTTTTGAAGAAAATCTTCAAAAATTCTGGATCAGGTGGAGCATTAGGTAACATGTATTTCCTAGTGAGAAGAGTGGATGTTTCCATGTCGCTGTTTTCGGATAAATTGAAAAGGTAAAAGCTGGTGTTTAGTTTATCAAGTAATCCCCTGGTCTCAAAGTCTCCGTAATATGACTCACGCATAGACACTAATTGAGCAGTTTCCCATACTATTTTGTATTTGGCTGACAAGGCTTCAGCGAGAGATTGGAATGGTTGAAAATGGTCAGGTGCAATGACGACACTCATAATCCCATTCCCGTAAAAGTTGCACATGAACATTCCCATAAACTGTAGCAAAATGCAGAGACTAATTTTATTTAAGTGGTGGTCAGCAGAATTCCTTACAATTACTTGGCTAATATCCAAAAATTGCGAAATGAGTGGCATATGAACATGTTTCTTCACTTGTTCAAAGAACCATACAATTATAATTATTTTACACAATGCGCATATCCAAATGAAGTATGTAAAGGGAGTATACCACGGTTCGAAACTAATCCCGCTATCTGCTTTCTTGTTTGTGTCATTTTTACAATATATCAACGCAGTTGTTTGCTACCAGGCTACTCTAAATCCACTTTTTCTCCAATAATATGAAAAGAGGGTATCACCGTAGTCCAAATAATATAAAACCAACGCGACATACTGCTCAGAAGTGTTAGCCTTCCCAGCAACTGTTGGGTTCGTTAGGTGCAGATGAGTGAACGTAACGTTATGTTGCAATAAAAGCAAATTTTTTGACATTATATGTCTGTTGCATAAAAAGTATTTTCTGTTCATGGAATGAAGATATCGGCATGCTAGGGGCTCATTTCTGAACCACGTGAAATAATAGGGGTTCGTCCACGTCCGACAAGAAAATATTCTTTGTGAAGGGAAAATGGGTCACTCAGGCTGTTCATTACTGAGATATCAAACTTTCCTTGTTTCTGAACCTGATTAGCACAATACCCGTTGCAAATAACGTTGTACTGCGTTTCGTACATATTGTCAATGACAATTTATCATTTAAGGAAATCGCATAAGGGACGATTTTAAATGCAGGGTAATTTTCCCATTTCACACGAAAATTGCTGGAAATTCTTGGCTTACCCTCTCTACTTCCACTAAATATAAGCACAATTAGCATAGTTGGATGTATGTTGATTGAAAAAAATGGGTCCCAACTTTTTGGCCACGTATCATCATTCGCAATCACAATGGAAAACGGTTGTATGAATTTTGTGGATGGCTTAGCGTTTAGTTCTTTTGGAATGCTTCTTCTGAATATCATGAATCCTAATGAGGTACTAATGTATTTTATTTCACAAAATGGAGTATCCAAATAGTGAAAGTACACTTCATACTCGTTTTGAGAATCGGAAAAAACCTTTAAAATGAGTGCACGCTTTCCTATATAGACAATTTTTCCTTTTCATCATTGCCCGCTTGTGCAGAAAAAGGAAAGAGAACTAAAAGCTGCAAAATTAACCACTTCATCACTTCAACTTTTGGTGTACTCAATTTGTCTCTATTGCGAGAAGTAAATTTATTTTATATCTTGAAACATTAGGCAAGAAAAAATAACATATTCAGTTTTAAAGCAGTAAATTTTGAGTCTTACTTTACCAATTGGTTTCTAGAAAGAGTATTATATTTCATCTGTTCACTGTTATCTGTCTTGTCCAAAAATTCTTCTTCAAATGATGGGTTTTTAGAATTCGATAGCTGTCAGATTACACGTTAGCATAATACCAATGGTATGCGCACTTTTACCGGGAATAATTATACACCTGCTTAAAAATTCGATTATTATTTCTCCTGGGAGGAAATGGACTAATTAAAGTATTGAACCTCCCTCGAAAGGAGCAGTAGTTTGGTTGCCAGTATTACATGCATACATTAATTCCTATATTCGTTGTCAGGAGCCAAAATCATTGAGCATCTACTCCAATATTTTATTATGTATTTTCCACGGCGAGGAATTCATCGATTTAAAAGATATCATGAAAGCCTACCTGAATTTGATGGCAATACTAATATTTAATGAAGGTAACCAAAAATTCTCAATTCATAAAATATATAGAAATTAAGAATGTAACTTCAAAATAAAATTTGACGTGTGTTTGTACGCACGTACATTCATTTAAATGTTAAAAACCTGAATAAACATTTTACAAATCTGAATTACAAACACTTATTGTCTATATTTATTTGTACACGATGGGATACATATATTGAAGCAACAAAAAGTTGACGATTGAAATGTATGCGTATATATCACCAGATTGTAATTACAAATATATTTACGGAGGATGCAATATTTTTATCTCGTTCATTACGCTTAAAATAATGCATACTATTGGTATGATTGATTTGTCATTCGAATGAATCAATCGTATCCATGTTTAAGCTTTATACCCAGTTACACCTAATCATTCCCGGATATTTTGGATGAGTAAGGTTTCAAGAAATATTTATCCATTCATCATTTTCTATGAATTAGGCCTTAGGAATTAAAACGTCATCGTTTGTGTACTGCAAGCCATCATTCTGGCGTTTTAAGGGAGCTTTTTTGTTTATAAAATATTTTAAAATCTTTAGAGTTCCCAAAATTCTTCTGTCAGATTTTTGGTTGCAATTAGGTTGCTTTCTAAACCTGTTTTGCAACACGGTTTTTCCTTTTCTCAAGATTTTGACATTGTTAGGTACTTTTTTCGTACATATTCTTCCCATGTGGCATGCAGAAAACCATTTCTTCTCCAATATGAAACAAATTAATCCTGTCACACAAAAAACAGAGCAAATTACAAGAATGCCTAAAAAATCTTGAAGTATAAGCTGATCTCCAGGCATAACTTCGTTTGAATTCGGATCTTTGAGCTGAGTATGAAACCAGCGTCTCTTCGCTAATTTTTGCAAGTTATCCCATTTTTCAGGGAGTCCACTCTCCTCAATTCGGGAATAGGATTCCATCATCCAGTTTCGGTTCACTGTATATATTTCAGCAAATAGTGTGTCGGAATCCTTCTTCTCGGGAAGTATGAAGCACTCCGCTTCAGTAACGTTCAAGTCTTTTACAATAATCCCTTTCCATAAAAGCAGTAGAAAATATGGATCAAAGTCACAATGAAAATATACAAATTTCTGAGCCAGAAGTGTGGATATTTCCTTATCTGGTTCGTTAGAAAAATCAAAGCCTTGAAAACTTGTATTCAGTTTATCCACCAATCCTCTAGCTTTAAATCTTCCGTAAAATAGCTCCCATATACTTATCTGATTTATGTTATCCCAAACAATCTTGTATTCAGCGGATAACGCTGCGCCAAGTGTTTGAAATGGCTGAAAATCATCAGGTTCAATGAGAACGCTCATAATTCCATTTCCGTAAAACTGGCACAAGAAAACTCCAAGATATTGAAGAAGGACACAAAGAACAATCTTATCAAAATATGGATTCCCTCCTTGTCATATTAAAACTTCAATGACATCAAGAACCCTCCGAATTAGCCAGTTTTGATCAGAGTTTCTAATCTGTCTCCAGATATAACATGACATGATTATAACCGCAGAAAATGTACAAATCCAAATGCTTGACGTAAACGGAGTATACCAGGGTGAAAAATTAATCCCCCTTAAGCTTTTTCTATTAGTGTTATTTACACAATAAGTAAAAGATAGCTCTTCGAAGTGGGAAAATTTAAAACTTGTGTGTCTCCAATAAAAATTAAATAGGTGTGACCATAATCTGCATACATAATTGGCATAATTACATACTGACTGTTCCATGTTGTGTCACGATTATACCAAACTGTTGCATCCATTCTGTGTAAATGAGTGAAAGAAATGTTGTGGCGTTTGGACAGCACCGTTATAGTCATGATAAATCTATTGCATATAAAATATAGCGGATCGATATAACTAAGTTTTTGGCGAATTTCTTTGTCACGACTATACCTTATGAAATAATCGAGAGACATAGCCAAAAAGCACATTAACTTTCTGACCATTTCCGTACCAAAAGTATTTCTTATGCAAAACCGAAGGATTGGCAAAACTGTTCATGGTAGAAACATCAAACCTTTCTTTCCTTTGAGCTGTGGGATCGCAATGCCCACCACATACAACAATGTATTTCGTCTGAAATGTTTTCCCGTCTGACGAAACCGCGTAAAGCACGACTTTAAAGGCAGGAAAGTTTCTCCAGTGCATTTCTGCTTTTCCAACATACTTTGGCACGACGTCGGATGTTTTCGGGGTAAGAATTATAATCAGTGAAGTAGTGTGCATGCAAGTTGGTGTGAATGGATACCATTCGTCTATACTCAATGTTTCATAACCAGCAATTACGATCGAAAATGAGTGAATGTGCTTCATCTGATGCTTTGGATATATGTAGTAGTCAATGCCTTCATTAAACACCATGTATCGAAGCGATGTGCTGATGTATTGTATTTCACAATATTGATCGGTAGTAAAATGGATGAAAACTTCATAGCCTTCTTTGGAGTACGACAGAGTCTCCAGAAATGAATTCAAACTTTGCTGGATAGTCTTTACTTTATGGCTGATATCGCTGTGCCTCTGAGAAATGACGAGAAAAAATAAAACGATAAAAAATATCCACTTCATGATGAAAAACAATTAAAGTGTTAATTAGGGTCACAATAATTTCTATTGGAAATTAAAAATGGTTCAGTTTTCGTGCTTATTTTGAATGAATTTGTGCACTTCAAAAAACTTTGTCCAGTCTCTAATATAATGTCTACAAATATTTTAGTATTTATTGATACAAAGTTTCCTTACATTTATGACTTTACATGAGTTGAGTTTTTGCTGATGTTATGGGGGCTTGTGGCTTATCTATGAAATAGAATTGATATTTCAGAAGAGCTTTAGGATTTAGAATTGATTTTTTGAAGAATTGTAGAATTAAAAGAAAAAAGAAAATTGCAAGTTGTTAATGGCTTACAAGAACTCTGTCCAACTGGTTGATGGGTAAATTTCCAATGCTCGTTTCTTTTCACCTGGCGGAATGTCGAAGTTTTCATGAGGCAAAAAATGTTCAAGGTGATTATTGATTGATAATATTCCGCCGGTGCAAAAGAACGGCAATAAGGATATCACTTGATTTTACTGAAACCAACGCTGTCGGGTACTCCAAAATGTGCTTGAAAACGACGAAATAAGCGTGCTCGTTTTTAGTTGGGGTTGTTTGGCGTAATCAGATGAATTTTGGGGACAAATCGTTTACACTGTCGATACAATTTACTTCATGTCAAGAAACTATCGATTTGATTGATGACCGCCACCTTCAAAACTATCGTATTAAAAGTTAAAACTTTGCTGTAATAATTGATTCTGTAAAACTTTCTGTGACTGAATACAAGTTCTGCATAAAAATTTACTTTGCATTTGACTAAAGTGGGGACATTCGCTGCTCTGCGTTCAGAAATTTCATAGACTACCCAAATGTCTTCTAAAATTTGTAACTGGGGCAAACTGCTGAAAGAAATTTTCTGTATTGACCCAGGTTTTTCTGACTTGTTAAAACGCGATAATGTTAGTTTTTGCTAGTGGCCGCATTGACCCCTCAATAAGCTTGAAGTTTCTGAATATACCATACTTGAATATTTCTCAAAGTTTGTGTCGATTCGAGGCAAAGAAACCCTTTTGCTTTTCAAGCCTTGGGGCTATTTCGTCTCACTGGATTACGTGTAAATTCCAACACTCGTTTCATTACCCGTCACCGGATGTCGCAGGTTTCATAAGCCGAAATATAACTATATTCGATCGATAGGAAAATATAGTTAAAAGAATGTGGCTTATTTGCCTTCCAAGCAACTTTGTATGCTGTCTTTGTTAACTTTCAAATGACAGATAAATGAAGACTATGGCAACGCTTAAGTATTCCATTATCAATAGTTCAATCCAGTTATAATATTCGAAGACGCGAATACAAAGTGATCTAAATGAGTTTTAATTGATTAAAACATAATATCCGCAGAATTTTGCCTTCAATAGTATGCAGCCGTGAATATATCATCAGCCGTGTAAACAATTCAATCATTCTTTTCAGCTATTCGTGACAATGGCCACTTGGTTATAGGCAAAATGCACTACAGCAAAATCTAATATAGTGAGAGCTTGGAATTTCCAAGTGACTATTGTCATGCCTCGATAAAAGTCAATTAGGTTGTAATATGCCGGAATAGGATTTGTCCTAAGATATTTAATATAGGCGATGAGTTCCTGTCAGATGATATTTGCAATCGTATGACTAAAAACATGCTGAAATAATCCTTTGATATACAAGACCTACATACATACATATCTTTTGGGTTCAAATTCTTGGCTTGTCCGCATATCCTAAAAGACTTCATATTATTTTCTTATTATTTCATAACGCATATTTGAATACGACACTGCATAATACACAAAATTTGAGTTACATAATGTTACTTAAATTAGAGTTATCTTTCAAAATTAACATGTTAAAACATATTTTTAACTTTAGCTATACAGAAGCGATTATAATTAAAATTCCTATTGCACATAGCGTGCATAATACCGTCACCCAACATCCCAAACATTGCAAATGAAAGTGTAGGACATCTCAAAACCTTACAAAATTTTTTTTGGGAAGACTAAGTTTTTACGTACATCTGAAAGAGCAAAAAAATTCCTTTCGATAGGTGTATGCATCATCTTTCTAGCTTCAAGATGGCGGAAACTACAAACCCATGAATTCGATCAAGCGCATTCAGGGAATAAAAGTTACCTTGGTAATTCTCTATTAACTCAAGATTGTAAATGAACAAACAAAAACAAATTTAAAGGTCGAAATCAAATTTGTTTTTTCATATTAACATATCATCAATAGGTTAACATGGAATCAATAGTTGGTTTTGAATTTTGTCAAACTTATTGTTGTTGTATTTGTTCATAAAAACAAAATGAAAGAACGGCATTATCACTTAAGACATTGTTTTTGCACTTGAGAGGTATTGAGATGTCGTACACTTCATTTGTAATGTTTGGGATGTTGGGTGACGATATCCTTTTAAATTTTACGTGAGCAAGATTTATCATTTTTTGTTGTTACTCATAACTCAAAATTAGACCTGATTTGAGGAGGGGGAAGCTAAACCGTAAACACAAAATATACA
>JAQIXX010004128.1:0-17201 GCA_034700605.1 Willowsia nigromaculata
CCGAACTTCAAAGACATAAAAGGGGTATTGTGCAACACTTTAGAGACTTGTGCCCATTGACAATGTTGTAGAGCGTGGCAGGGGCTTTCGAATGATATATGATTTGTAAGGGTCCGTTCTGGGCCCACCTTCCATTAAAACCTAATAAGGTCCTTTCACAGGTAAGCAAACTCGTTGAAAGTACACACGGATAGTAAGGTGTTATTGGTGTATAACTACTTTTGTCTTCACATATCAAGGCCGCCAAATTAGTTTACCGTTACAGACTAAAACAACACTTATGTAGCTCATTGTACTTATTGGTCCTAAATTTCTGTGTATGAAACTCATAAATTGATCTGTTGATTTCTCTTGAGTGTTCTTATGAATTCATAATTGAATCGGCTCATTAGTCGGCTCATATAAACATTCCAAGCGTAAATGCACATTGGTTTAGACGACACACTTTTAACAGCGTAGTTTGCGTGTAGCTTTTATAAATTATTTTAAATTGTGAATGTCTACTAGTAAAGCTTAAAATAAAAATAAAGCTTAGCGACTTATTAATTTAGCTATAAGTTTGTTCTGCTGTTAACCAAAGTTATCATTCAGTATCTTAATATGGTTAGCCCTCTATAAATATGTTATACAACGAGTCTTCTCGTGTTTTTATCTTATACAATACAATGTATTGCTTTTAAATCTTTGGATTATAACACTTGTTTATAACACGCCGCCTGGGTACAAATAACTAATTTTTAATGAATCATATAAGCTTTTAGAATGAGGAAATAAAGCCTAACGTAATGAGACGGAAAGCCGAAATTGATACATTTGTTTGTTTGTTTCGATGTGGGGATTTTCCAGAACCAGAAAGTTTAATACATCACCCGAGTGTCTGCACGAGTTTGAGTTTGTTCCTGCAGACACGTGCACACTCAAAGCATACACGTTGGAGGTTAGACACGTAAAAATATCATGAAATGAGAACTTGATTTTCGATCAAAACCTTGATAGAGTAAGTTTTAAAAAATACCTTAAGTGTTCTCTAGGAAGGTCGAGAAAGGTATGATGCATATCATGTTAATGAATATTATTTTGGTAAATTTGGGCTCTGATACGTTTTGTAATGCTCAAGGTATTAAACATGGAAAAAGTTTGACGCAACAGTTTTAGAATAAAACTTTTGTTTTGTTTCTCACTTCAACACTTGACACAAGTTAAAGCATATGATGAGATATTTGGTACTCGAAGATTACACTCGGAATTTTTTAAAGGAAAAGTACTTGGCTATGGTACTCTGGATATAATGTAGAAAGACAAAGATCGTTTTCTAGTTTATTCCATAAGTTCATTAACTTCATCGAAGATTTTAGAAACGTGCAGGTGTTTTCAGAAAGTTTGGATTTCGTTCTGTATTAAACGTCAGCCAGAGCAATATGAGAAAATTCGGAATAGAGTTACTGGGAAGGTGTATGTAAGAAATTATTGCTTACTACTTCATAATTTAAAACATATTTTCAACGGAATGTTTTGGTAGAAAGATGTTCTGAAGCATCAAAACTTATGAAAGCATAGAAGAAAGAAAGTTGGAAAAAGTTTTAAACTCTAGACCTGGAATGCTGTCAGGTAAATACTTTATATTTGGTACGGTTTAGCATAGATACATATATTTTCTAGTTTTTCAATGTTTTGTGGCCATAAAATGCTGCAGATGGCACAGAAGAAGTTTGTTAAAGGGGTAATTATGTAAAATCATATGACAAAGGAGTGGGTGGTGTCGATGAAGTTTTATATGTATAAAATATTATGTAGTTTTGGAGATTCCACCACAATGGGGCATTAGATCAACGTATAAAGTTATCGAAAAACAATGCGTCTATCTTGATTGAAACTAATGTCATTGAATTCATGCATAAATTTGTTTTCCTCTTAGACTATACATTCTATAGGCTAAGAATTTACTTGTTGTTTAATCTTGTTCAAACAGAGAACGGCTTTATATTGGATTTATACATTTATAGGTTGTGTAATATTGACAGATACTTAGCAGTAGATTACAAAAGTATTGAAAAAACCTAACTTCATTAAAAATATCTTTTCAGGTTCGTGATTTTGAATTACTAATGATGTATGAGAGGTTTTTCTTACTATCAAAAAAGTGTAGTGCAACATATTAAAAAAGTATTAACAAATAAGCTTTTTTTGTTTTCATATGCATTTATGGCTAACCGATAAATATTGAGCGTATTTACGTTTTTCTCCAAGTCTTTCATATGTACGTTATCGGTAAAACTTTCCATGCATCCATATAAAAAAATTCCAACTTATGTTTTAATGTTTTTCTCTGAATTTGGAATTCTACTTGAATTCTAATCGTAGCATGTTACAGGTTGAGATAAACATTTATGAAGACTTACAAGTTTTCAACTATAAAAAAATTTATGTTATATTTTAAAACAAGTGAATATGTTGTACGTTGAAATTATGTAAAATTTCTCGACAAGCCTGGCACATGTGCTAATCACGTGGTTTTGTGCAAATATTTATTATGAAATGTATAGCTTGCAAAGTTTTAATAAAGGAAGTGATTACTGAAGACTATACATTAAGTAACGTCTATATTTATTACAAATCGTCAGTGTTACTGCTTGTTCTGATGATTATCTTGTTAATAATGATTGAGTAATCCAGAAAATTGCTAACTACCAAAAATATTTTTGTATTTTGGTTTGCGGATGTTTCAACCTAGTCAATCATTCAAGAATTAATTAAGTTACAAATATTATTCAAGTTTCGCAAACGTGACGTATTTTAATTTAACGTATGGAAACTATTTTTAATGTGCAATCATCTATCAGGGATTTTCCCCAAAAACCTGATATCATAAGTTTGTAAGTTATACTCCCCCACACATTACAGGATATCACTTAATTACCACCTTTATTATTTACCATTTGTTTCTTGCAAATTCGCAATGCTACATTATATTGTGAGCTGACAAAAGGAGATAGATGCGGGAGTGAAAGCTGTTTGGATGCCTATGTAGTGAAACAATCCGTAACTAGACTACAACTTGCGTGGTTTTCAAATTGGGTTTCTTGCTGTTGTAGCTACGTAGGAAAAGCATGGAAAATGAAACCTAATTTAAGAGAATTTACAAGGTTCTACTGTGATGATTGTAAACGAGTAGGTAGGACAACCAATATTACGTTGAGGAGAAAGTTCAAGACAAAATTAGATTTCAAAAGCTCAGACAGTCAACTAGGATGCTTGAATCAGATTTCACTCTTACTGGAATCTTTTTCCATTTTGATACTGGATCCTGGAAACAGTTAACATTGTTGGTTTACCAAAAACATTACATAATGACGTAGGTATCTGGAATTTTGGAGATGCATGGGAGTGATGATGTCACCCGCTAATAATTTTTATTAGAACCCCAAATGTAGTAGATTTGACAATTCAGCTTATATAATAAATAATTAATAATAATTAATAATAATATAAGCATTGAAATAATATATTGATACATTTTATACTTATAACGCTTCTTAAGTTGACCTGCCAAGTCTGATCAATGTACTATTAATCGTAATCCATCATCAATCTACTCAACGTTTTATACATATTATTGTGTAGGACAGCATTCCAACAAAAATGACCCATACATATTCACCAAAGTAAGTGGTGTAGCAATAATCAATACAAATCAACGTGAAAATTTCCCAGAATTATGTATTCCAGATGATACTTGATCACAATTTCCTACATGTATGTAAACTGAGTAATTGCATAGTAATATGAAAACTTGTGTTACACCGGATTAATAAAACCTAATCAGAAAAGGTTTTAATGTATTCATGCCTACATAAAAAACATGCTGTAGCATTTTGCTATAACTCTCTATTTTAAAACAGTTTTTGTTTGTGACAAATAAAATAGTATCATTTGTGATTGTATCAAATTCTATTGCGATATTTTATACTGTCAGTCATGGAATCGCAGGTTTCACTTTCGACCTTTCTCTTCAGGAGAAAAAAGGAAGAGGAAAGATAAGCCATAGTCATCGTATATATATGTAGTATCAGTTCTACGCACCGTATAAATTTCCACACTAAATTTCAGCGAATGGCTGTCGCACAGCCCACAGCATATTATTCAGAATTGATATGTCTATTCCTGGATTTAGGAACAAATTCTTCGCCGAAATGCAATGCACTAATTTAAAGAACCAGGAGGCCGGGAGAACGAATATGTGAGTTAATGCTACCTACAAATAGCATAGGAGATATATTTTTGGTAACAACATTAAACCAAATGCCAAATTTTATTTCAAAATATTCACAAATGAGTCAATGACCATGAGAATAAATAATTAAACGGCAATGATTTTTTCCCACAACCAATACATTTCTTATTAATCTCATTTCTTATTTCAAGGTTTTGGTAATGAGTGCAAAGATTTTTTTTCAATTTTCTTCCAATGTTTCCAAAATGTTTTAAAAGGCAGTAAGTCACAAAGCTTGAGTGAATATTGCTGCTTTTTATATGCACAAATGAAATATATGTGCATGCAGTTCATATCTACCTGAAATTTAGCATGTAATGCTGTTAATTAACGAGCTTCTCTAAAACAAAATATGTAGTTTTTTTTACACCAGCAAGCATCTGCAAAACTTATCACGTAGGTATATAACCTTGCCATTTACGACTTTGAAGTTGCCTGTAAATTTCCCAAGACAATAATGTCACATTTAATCGCATGTATCATGTAGAAGTGTGGTCTCCCACAACAAGCACATATATAGTCTCCAACTTTAAACTCTACTAGAGTCACGGTAAATGCACAAAGTCACGGAAAACAAATTTTGAATTAACAGAGTAATTTGTTTTTACAATGAAATGTTCAAAAACATTTTTATCCCACATATAGCGTCATACTTAATTTTATATATTTTATACATAACTTTGTTAACAGCAGTACTGTTTTATTTAAATGCTTTCCATGATTATAGAATTGGAATTTGAAGTGGTAAATGTTAACAAAACGCATAAGTAATAAGACATGGCTTGCAATCACGAAATCGCTTGTAAACATGCTCATAAATCAACAGACATGTTACTGAGAATGGTTTTCTTCTACAGAAAACTTATGATTGTAATACAAAGAATACTAAACAAGTTTGGGTATCATAACAGGAAGCAGACCCCAACGGAATGTGTAAGCACTTATTCAATTTAGAACTGAGAATTCGTGCCAGCGTGCATCTCCTTAAGTAACTATAGTCCGCGTACATCAAAGCATAAAATAGTGAAAAGCAAACAGATGCGTAATTTCTTAGGGAGCATAGCATCTTCTACGTATTAAATTTGCTACCTTGAATATGAAAGTGGCTAACTTAAACAACTGAGACAAAATCTAGCCTGTTGCGTAATTTCAAGTCAGTTTAGATGGTCTGAAGTTATATAAGAAAGGTTCTTACAAGCAATGTGCTAAATTACACGCCAAAACAAGCATACGAAAACAATCTCTCAGATGAAGGTTTTAGAGCGAGAAATATGCACAAAATCAAGGCAAAAAATTCGTATAAATTTGTGTAGATAAACGTACATTATTTCATGCATGTAGAGTTATTAGTAAATATTCTAGCTCTACTCATTTTCCTATTCTAAAGTTATCCAGTGAATAAGGTGTGTGCGGAAATACGCGAAAAATGTTTGAAAATCAAAAGTCCTCCGAATATTTCATTGGAAAGTACTTTTTATGAATCACCAAAACTGAAATCGAAATAACAAAAATTTCAGATTTTACGAAGTCGAGTTTGCGTTCCTGAATATACTCAATAATGGAAAGTTTATTTGGAAAGTTTTGTGTCATGACACTTCACATTAAGGACAAGCTTTTAGTATTTATCATTTATCACGTGTCTTTGACCCTCTGTTCTCCCTCAGCTTAATCAGAGTCATATTGCAAGAACATATTCTCTACAAAAATCCACACAAATTTACAAACATGTAAATAAGTCTGTCTAAAACTATAAAGTAATATTCAGATGAACTTCATGATAACGTTTAGATGAGAAATGTAATAAAAGTTCATAAAAATATGAGGTAGTGGAACGAGCCAGCGTTACAAAATGCCGGAATCAACCACCCACCTGTTTTTCTTATTTTTTGAAAGACGGAAAGCATTGACATAATGTTTCGTCCGCTTTCTACGATCAACAATGGTGTTCGTAATGTAAAGAAAACAAGTGTGCCTTCCGTCCATGTTTTTCCTAGTATGAATCAGACAGACTAAATCCTTTTTCATCAAATCAAATTAGCACGATTTCTCAACAATGATTCCTGAGACAAGTGTAGGTGTTTGGAGAGTATATTGATCTGGTACTTTCTATAACAGAAAACGTAATACGTAAAAATAAAATAAAAATGCTAGCTGCTTATACAACACGGAAAATGGGTGGCTCTATGTAAATAATCTCATAATAACGTACAGAAAACTTAAGTATGTCAGGCGATTCACTAAGGTTGATAAACTCAATATTGTTCACATTAATATGATTATTTGTAAAACCAGTTTACTAGAATTTACGTAACAACTCGAATGCCATTTAACAGGCAATCATGAGAAGTACATTACGATTGGACAAACATTGAAAGGCAAATATGAGAATTTTACATATTATTTGGTTTAAATAATAAGCTAATTTCAGTATTAAAACTAGATGTAGTTGATGACGTTGCAAGGCTCTAAAAGTATTTTAGACGACCCGTTTTGTTGATGTTCGTTCTTACCATTTGATCCAATTACAATTACGTCGTTTCTATCAGCGATATTTTAGATTATTGTTATATTTTTGATTATGCTGCTCTGAGCTTCATGTCATTCAGACACACTGCGAATGGTAAATAACCCCCAATGACTGATATAGCATTTAATTTTTGTAGATATTTATGCATTTTCATAGCTATTGAGTTTTTCAAGCATTCCTTAAACAGTTTGAAATGATAATTACAACCCACTCCATAAGTTGCTTAAAGTAAGACTTAAAATAATAATATCCTATTACTTTCGTCCTTAAAAGTATACTAACCACTACCTGTGCCAAGGTTTTTGCTCCAGCAATACGAACATAGTATCCTATGCTATATGTTTGGATATTGTCATCTTTTATAATTTCAGTTGCGTCATTTTCAAATTGAGCAAAATTTGAGTCCTTCATTTGAGTTTAGTTTACCTTTATAAGGTCAGACAAGAATTGTTGTCATTGAAAGAAATAATAATTGATTTAAATGAGTGTTTCCTTGATATTTTTGTTTTTGCCCTGAGGTTAATAAAGTGAATAAAGTTATCAAATTACAAGATAATAATATAAACAGGAGGAAGAAATGAGTGATCTGGACCTCAAGCATCTATTCTACAAACGTTTTTTAAGAAAGTATGGCTTTAGACGAGCGTAGCTTTCACTTTCAACCTTTCTTCTCGGCAGATTGCTCGCTACTGAGTGAAAGCAGACGAGAAGACGACTAAACAGGAAAGAATAATGCACGACACACGAGGAAGCATTACCACTCAGCTTTCAGACTTCAGAGAAGGAGAAACGTATCACTTATAAATTTGCTACTGACATTGACAAGTTCAACAGTTAATTTAGTCCAGCATGCAAGGGAATTCACGGTGAATCATTTTTAAAAATATGGGACAAAATTTTCCACTCGTTTGTATTTCAAAAAGCCAGTAAACTAAGAAGCTTTAGAATGTCTTATTAAATCTTATGCAATAATAAATGTATAAGACGGTGGTATTTAAAAAGTTAAAAATAATGTCTGGGGCGACGCAAGACATCAATATATGATACTAGGACAGCTTCATCGGAAAAACATTGCTACAGCTAGAGTGATAAAAGCCTATATGAACTTTTCCATAATAAATTAAGCAATACATTAAAACTTCATCTGTTGCATGACTAATGTGCCAAGTTTTAAGGATGCTTAAAGAAGAATATGTTATTACAGATATGAAATTTTATCTTGAAATTGTAATTTCAATAAATAATTTAATATCGTAGTTGCGTCATGATCACCCGAAAAAATATGATATGCAAAGTTTTGAACTGCAGCTTTTTCGAAAGATGTAATTTAAAAACTGAGTTCATATTTGAGGTCAGGACAATTGCTTTCATTAACAAACCAACTGATAAGAGGAAGTGAGGCAGGTTATTCCTGGAATGATAAAATGAACTTGATTAGTACAGTTGAATAATATTTAGGAAGTTTGTTGAGTGGTATTACATAATTAGTAATAAAGTTTCTTGCAACTGACAGATTGACAAACTTTCCAGGCATATGTAAACGCATGACTACCTACATATCCTTTATGCTCAATGTCAATTCCAAACTCAAGTGACACTCAAACACGTCTTTACTATTAATGTACAAAATCTAGATTTGTAAAATGATTTTTAGCAATTTATTTTGCTTTCAGGTTCATGAACTTCAATTATTATCTTTGATTTCTAAAAAAACTGATTTTACTGATGACTTATAGAATACAATTCCTGTCCTATAAATAATGCGGTTGCAAATATACACACATTTGATTTCGCAACAAATGTTTTCGAATAAAATTTATAAACCATCAGTATTGCATAAAAATCTTACATAGTTCAGTATATAAAAAGGAACACCTGTCTATTCATATTATGTAATGGTATATTTGGCTTGTTGATTTACAGCTGTTAAAGCGCAAAAAAGGGTTGCATAAGTGTATTTGTACAGCACGACGAAATCCAAAATCAAAATATTGGTTTTAAACGCTTCTGCCAGGCTCCAGACTGATTAAAGTTAAAAACGCACACTATGCTTAAATATTTATTTAAAATAGTATGACACGCAAATATCGGATTTGCTTATGCGCTTTGCTTTTCACAAACAATGTTTATATATCCATTTGCTAAAAGTTTGATTAGTATGACATGTATTTGTTCTAAACAGTATCATGTGTGTTCTTCGGCTATGTCAATACAAGCTTAAAACCTACGACAAAATGACCCTTGAAAATAAATAGCACAGTATTTCAAGGTAAAGCTTGGGGAATGAACGTCATACAGTAAACCAGCATTAAGTGCAATAACGCATTTTGAAAATGTTCATCGTAAAATATATAACTTGAACCTAGGAAGCGGAAGATGTTCAAAATGTTATGAAAAAGTAACATACGATTAGTTACCAGCCGCATACAAGCTAAAACAACCACGTTCGTCACCACGATTTGGTTCTAACCATTCGCGTTTGAAGTTAATGAAGCCAATGATACATCGTTTGCATTACGTTACAAAACCACATGAAATGTCATTTCATGTTACCTGATTAGTAAAGTAGTTTTCAGTGACGAGGTTTTATTGGTTACGTTACTGTTACATGATAAACCACACGTCAATCAATAGGACATATAATATGACATACCTAATATTCAATAATATACATTGATTAAAAATATTTTTTTTAAATATGCTTAAAGAACATACAATTATGTAAGGGTTGTCTATGAATGAATCAATTATATGAATTGAATAGATTAACTACTAAATTTTGTAATTTTATATCACAATACTACCTGCTTAAAATATTTCCATGTTAGCTAGTTATGCGGTTTAAAATACTCAAATGAAATTCTGAAGAGCAGCTAAAGGCATTGCATACTGCGATACGAAATATCGGGCTTCGTGTTAATAATATTGCATACTACTAAATATACCACTACGGCTTCTGTTTCCAAGTAATCGTAACAAAAAACGTGTGACTTTTCAGAATTCTGAGCGCTAGACTTGGCCAAAAAGCATTTATTTCAACTTTTGTACCCAATCCCTTGATGAGATAAGCTTTTGAGTTCTGAGAGCAATATCGTTTCCCCTATTGCGGATATTGGTTGCATTCAAACCAAAAGCAAATACTTAAAAAATTATAAGAGGGTAATCTAACATCCATTTCGTAATTACAGAGGAAATGAAGACATTCAAAAGTTTACTAACCGTTGAGTACCTTTTGTAATGAGCGTTTAGCAAGCATCATGTGCTTGCAAGAACATAATGTTGTTGGCATGTTATTACAATTTTTAAAGGAAAATTAACTTTTTTAGTAAAATATTTCGTAAGGCCTTCCATGCGCGGTCTAATGTACACTTTAGAAAAAAGATAGGCCTTGCACCGGAACAACAAATTTAAGCCAAATTACAAATATCCTTCCATGCCTTTCCTACTAAAGCCGGTTGAAGATAAAAATGACACCAGCATAAAAGTCGTTTCACCAAAGAATCTCTACAACACTAATAGTTACACTATTTCTGTAACAGCAATGACACGAAAAGCAAACATTTTGCTTCAACAAAAGCTTTTGGAAGCATCCTTATGTTTTCGCTACCAGTTGACTACATAGAGAAACGGGCGAGTAACATGATATTTTGCATGAACTTCTTCAAATAAATATTTATTTTTGAGATCTAGTTGTGCATGATATAACGTTGAAGAGACTATTTGAATAATATTCGAAAAACAAAACAAAAGCAACGTTGTTTACTTTTCGTTATGAATGATGTAAGGTTAATATGCAAAATATTGATTCAAATTGCTTACTGTTTCAGACTCCAACTCCAAATTTAAATGGAACTATAGATGAAATTCATAGCTTTGATACTGTTCCAATATCAGGACTACTTATATGCATAAAAAATTAACTTACTACCACCATCGCCATAGTTTTTGCTTGACCAAGCCGAACCCAGTATCCTTTGCTGAATTCTCTGATATTGTCAACAGCTTCAACTTTACTCAAATCATTATCAAATAGTTTATAAGCCAGTTCCTTGATTTGGAAGGAGTTTTCGTTTATAGGGTCAGATAGGTGCTTGAACGTTACTTTGTCATTGAAACTATTATCTGATTTCCCAACAGCAAAGATGTGAGTATTCCTTCGTTGCTCGTGTCTCACTCGCATTAACGGGGTATACAAATGCCCAATCAATTTTGAATTAGAATATACTGTCGCCGCTTCTGACGACAGATACACTTCAGAAAGAAACAGTGGGAAGCACAACAGAGCACAAAGTACTGCGACCATCATGACATTCTAGTTTTCTTCAACTACTAATTACAGCCTTTCACTTTTATCAATCTTATAATTAAGAAAAATGTATTGAAACCAATTTGAGCCTCTTTCTCAGCCTAAAATAATCAGTCTATTGTTTCAACACCTGTAAGGCGAATAAAATTTGTACAGGTACACAAAGTTAACCTTCTTTGGTTAAACTTGAAACTTCACAAACTAAGTTCATTAATTTCGCTTATGTTTGTTAGAATGTTTCTAATCAATATTGTCTCCGAAAATTGTTTTTTGTTAATTATATTTTCTTTGATTTGGAACAACAGTAAATTTTATGTTAGGTTGAATGAAATTAGCAAAGGTATCAATTACACAATTCCAGTTTAAACAAGAATGAATGAGAATATCGTGCAAGTTTACTGTATAACCTTTCGTTTATACAGTTTAGCTTTGGAGCAGCGTAGCTTTCACTTTCAACCTTTCTCTTTGGCAGACTGCTCACTACTGACGATGAGTGAAAGCAGACGACAAGATAAAGGAGAAAAGGATAATGCAAGAATAAGAATGCATTGCTACGCAGCTTTTTGGGCTTTAAGAGTATGAGAAAGGTAGACTTTATAAATGTGTTACTGACATCAAGCAATTTTTCTTCCTCTCAATAGACAGCTACTTGATCACTTTTAGAGGCTTGTAGACTTGTTTACGAGCATTGTCATTATTTTATGTTTTGTGTGACTGGCAATGTTGATTAGCAAAGAGAGCGGAGATTGACTAGAGTGAAACAGCTTGTTAGAAATTAGAAGTATACGGTTTTGAGATCACCAGAGTGGTAGTTTGCTTTGGGAATAGTGGTAATTTTTTTAGGTAACTTGAGATAAAAAACTTAAGAGTGGATAAAACTTTACGGCTAATTTAATCTGGCATGGGAGAGACTCCATGCTGGATCATTACTCAATGAAATATATATGAGCCAAATTTTCCACTCGCTAGTAGTAGAAAAGTAAACTAGCAATTATTGGAACTTTGATTCAAGCTTAAGCTCAGTAGATAGGACCGTATGACACATTTAAAAAATGTTTGGGGCGACAAAAGACATCGAAATATGGGTAATGCTTTAGCAGAACTATTTAACCTTGTCTATACCATCTTAAGTTAGTCATTACAACTTTATTTGTTGAGTAAGTTTTGTGATATAAATGTTAAGTAGGTTTTAAACAGTACATGTTATGTCAAATAAGCAATTAGCGATTTTTGTGAACTTGTAAACTTTGTTTTAATGAATAATTCTCATAACAGTTATGCGATATCGTAACTTAGATATTTATTTGAGGCACTAAAACTTCAAAAACTTTCCGTCTTTTGATTAGAGAATAACCACAAGAGACAAATGCCCTCTAGTATATGCAAACTATTGAACTCTACAATTTGCTGCTGGAGTAATTTGAATACGGAGTTTATATTCCTTGTCTGGGCTCTTGCTTGCATTATTGAACCGACTGCTACCAGGAAGTGGGGTAGGTTATTTCAAGTTTTATAATGGCAAAATGCACTTCACTACATTCTAATAATATCGGAGAAGTGTGTTGAGAGAGATTACTTACGTAATAATAAGGACTTCTGATACTGACAGATTGAAAAACTTTTGATGGTTATGGAAATATGATTACATTACATGCAAGTTCCTTTAAGTTCAATGTCAATTCTAACCTCTAGTGACACTAAGGTTACGTCATCAACATGTTACGTAAAACTTAAATTAATGCAATGAATTATGCTGAATAGAATGGTTTTCTAGCCTGTGAACTTTAATCATGCAGTCTATTTTTGATTTGTTAAAAGAATTATTTGAACTTGGAGTTTCACAATGGAAGAGTGGTTGCGTGTGCAAATTGTTCTGCAAATATACTTGCTTTTAATTTGGTAACACCTTTTCTGTAAATAAAATACTGTAGATGTTTTGCAGACACTGCAGAAAAATCTTACATGATGTCGAGTACCATCATGAATTGACTAATAACTTCACACACGTCAGTATTTTAAAGAGATTTGATGGTATATACATACTAAATGTACTGATGCACTTAGAATGCTACGGTAAACAAAAATCGTTCATGCTTTTACTTCAAATTTAGATATTATATCTTTTTCCGATAAACAAGATGTGCTGGTTTTGACGGAGTGTCATGTCAGCATGAAATGTCCTTCAGATATGTCGGTATAAATTTAGAATATTTTAAAAATATTTGTTGACAGTACAAAGCACGTTTCTTAAAGGTGAAACTCACAAAATCAATAACATCTTTGACAATAATAACAAATGCAATTACGTATTTGAAAAAATATAGGCGTTTCTTGGAAAAGTAATGATTTCAAACAAGGAAGCGGAAGAAAATTCCTTTGTACAAAATGCGCAGTATCATGTACAATCTGTTACATAAAAATAATGCTTTCTATCAAGGCTGTGTTTTGGTATGGGTTCTCCCGTTTCCTTTTGAAGTTGGTGAAGCCCATGATACATTGTTCATGATACTTCACCGCATATAGAATGCCATTTTACGTATCGCTTACATATGACAATATACTGGAGAAATTTACAGTTATTGACAAAGTCACTAACTGTAACATAATATAGTTGTTATTCATCAATGTAACATTTCATGCTATAATATACTGAGCTCTATGTACTGATTGATTAAAATAATGGAAAAGCTTTTTTCAAAGAATATGCAAAGCATAAAAGATATCAATTATTCAATTGGTAACGAAATCCATATATCAAATGTATTTGTATTGTCAGATTTCAATTTACTTTGTAGCTTCCACCTACGTTAGTTTTGAAATAATATATACGCATTGAAAGCACACTTTACAAAGCGTAGCCGTCAATATTGCACGTAATGTATTAAAATGAAACATCATATCAGGTTTTGCAATAATAATAGAGATCATAAGGCGGAACTGCGCAAAACATCATTAGACATAATTTATGTCACATAAACCATTTGCAGGCACATATTTTTTTCTACATGATTTCTACGAAAATTGGTTGTTGTTGTCGATATTGGTATAAAGTTGTACGCTCAAACAAACTAAACCTTTAGATTAGAATCTTAAATTACACTTTCTGTACGCTTCGAAAAAGAATGTGACGGTCAGTAAGAATAGAATTTTGCAATTTGTTTGATCAATGACGCAATTCTGCCGTTTTCTGTTGTCGTATTCATGTCCACTCAATAGAAATAAGATGAGAGAAATCCAATCAATCTTCCGCTCGTGTGGACAACCTATATTGGATTATTGTTCCCCAGAGTTATATAATCGTTTGGATTGATAAATAAGTTATGCGTTATGTATAAACCATGCGTAAGTGCTGACACTCAAGAAATATTGTGCAGTGGTCTGTTTTATTGCCAGACTGATGAATATCTAATGTTAATGCTTCTGCGCTCATAGAAAATTGCCCTTTGGAGACACAAGACGCTCTCAGGCCGTATGGAACTAAATTAATTTCTATTATTGGTGCATCTTCCAACCATTAAAAAACAGGATACTTTGAAGGACGATATCCACAAATTGCTTAAATTCTAGATTGGTAAACTGTAGAAACCTTATGACTGATGAATAAAAAATGATCAAATAAATAGAAGCGGCGCATAAGCTTTTCTTGTTTCATATAAACGAATTAATGAAAGCCAAACATTATTCATGCAAATGCAGAAAAAACCGGCCAATATTGTGTCAATAGTACAGAGTATACTTGAATGTCAGGGTCAAGGACAATGCTCATTTGAGTTACCTACTTCAATTGTGCAATTGACTTTATTTTGCCGACTAGGACAACATTAAGTCAGTTAGACAGTCTCGCAGGAAAATTGTTTCCAAACAAAAGTATGCATGCTTCACTGAACGTGTTTCATATTTTACTCAAAGCGTAATTAAGTTCATATGTTTCACTAAAGCAAACAAACGTTTGCTTAATTTTGGCAGAGGATGAGTAAAAACACAATAAACTTTCACAGTGTGCATGAATGTATGCAGAGTTACTGCGTATAATATGAAAGCATTGCTCAAAATCGAAAACTTCAAATAAATATTGAAGCAATATATAAAAGCACTACGATACCTCAGCAAGCTCATGTGAGGTCATCAATGCAAATGTAATGGGGAAGCAACTAGCAGAATGCAAATGAAGTTCTATTGCAAAAGCGTTTGCTTTGCTAAATTGAATGCAATTCATTTAAAAAAAAAGATTTCGCTTCCGTTCATTCTTTCGCCATTATTGACAAAGAGGGGAAGAGTTGAATTGGTAGTAATTTATTTAACATTACCTAGGATTTTCAAATGTAATCACACCACTACTTACTTATGACGGATACGGATACAATGAAAACATGTTAAAATAAAATCCAGTGACTTCATAAACTAATACATAGTAAATGACTCAAGTCATTTACCTACCTACCTTTCTGTAGGCTTTTTTATTCATATTATGTATGCAGTCAGAAGAATAGCTTCCAATCTTTCGCTTGTGTAGGCAAGTTTGGCGGATGCAGATTTACAGATTCTTATTAGTACGCGAAAAATAATAGATACAAAAACAAGCCGTCTCAAAATATCAAAAGGTTCAAAACCTTGTGCAGTGACTGAATAATCTACCAAACTATTTTAGTCACATATTATCTGAGGAAAATTACGATTTTATGACAATAATCCTATGATGTCAGGAGCTTTAGTTTAGGGAAAACTCCCGAATTCAGTTCCTGAAAGTTCCAGAATATAGAATAAAGTTCCAAGGTCAAAGCTCTTAAAACAAATGACCTAACGAAATGAGACAAAAGTGAAAACTGAAACTACATTCGGATTAATGCATAATAAATATTTATGAAAATCTGTGCGAGCAACATATTCAGTTAAACCACATATTTTAACCAACATTGGGTGATCTAAAACTGTTAGTTTTTAAGATTGAAACTTTAAAAATCCATTAACTAAAAAATTTATTTAAAATCAGTTTTAAAATGTACAATTAAAATGCTAAGAAAATCTTAGGCTATGGGAGGTCATGGTTTTTTAAATAATTTGAACAGAATGTTTTGTTCATATTATTTTACTTTAGTGTGCATTTACGGTTGTAAATTTCCATGAGAAGAATGGCACGTTTCCTTACATGCAAACAAGAGCGTGTGGTTTACCTCATACCGGGTTGATGTCAAACAAAACTCAATGAATAATCAGTGATGTTTTAATTAATAATTATGTAACCAAAACGTGACTTTCAGTTCGCATAATCAAATACTAAAAAGTTTATGTTACAGGGTAGCTTTCATTAATGAAAAACATGAAACCCAATACGCGACGTCATTATACATTTATTAGTTTCTGCTTATCTGAAAGGGGAGAACAAGTGTGGTTTCTTTTATACCTATGTTCATTGAGTAAGTTGATGTCGGTTTGGTAGGAAAGAAACAATAATGACAATCACGCTTTAAAAGCCAAAGGTACGCTGGAGGATCAATTTACGTTATACCTACAAGTTATTAACTGAACCAACTCATGTACATAATTTTTCACTCATGATAATTTGGTACAAGGCAAATTGTCAAAAATGGTATGGTTTTTGATTTATGCTCAACTGAACTTAAAATTGAAGGCAAATAAATAAAAAAGTGCTATAATATATATATTTTGGCTTGCTTAATTGGGTGATTCGACATAAGACGTGGTCCTTCTAAATTTAAAAGATGTAGGTTCTAAATTTTATGAAGGAAATGCATTTTTTTATTTAAAAGATTATACGCAAGCTTTTGCAACGCAGAACTTCCGTGCATCTACTTACGCCAAATTAGCGTACGTTATTTGGGTTATTCTTTATTTCCCTGCAGTGCATGAAGAAGTATTTTCTAGAATGATGGTACTCATCACCATCACCTGTGAATATTTTATGAGGTCTCCTAGAAATTTTTCGCAGACAACCAGTCCGCAGTGTTCGCAAACAATATCTTTCTTGAAGTGGAACAAATTGAAGAAATGAGACTGTGATGGAAGCGGAAAATGTGAAGATGACAAACATTATTAAATATTCATTGAAGCATGCCAAACCACAACAACGTAAGAATTCG
>JAQIXX010004129.1:0-17200 GCA_034700605.1 Willowsia nigromaculata
ACACAATCCTAACGGCTCCTCACACGATCCTAGCAGCTCCTCACACAATCCTAACAACTTCTCACACAATCCTAACAACTTCTCACACAATCCTAACAACTTCTCACACATTCCTAACAGCTTCTTACACAATCCTAACGGCTCCTCACACGATCCTAGCAGCTCCTCACACAATCCTAACAACTTCTCACACAATCCTAACAGCTTCTCACACAATCCTAACAACTTCTCACACAATCCTAACAACTTCTCACGCAATTCTAACAGCTTCTAACACAATCCTATCAGCTCCTTATACAATCCTAACAGCTTCTCACACGATCCTAACAACTTCTCACACATTCCAAACAGCTCCTCACACAATCCTAACAGCTTCTCACACAATCCTAACAACTTCTCACACATTCCTAACAGCTTCTTACACAATCCTAACAGCTCCTCACACAATCCTAACAGCTTCTCACACAATCCTAACAGCTCCTCACACAAGCCTAACAGCCTCTCACACAATCCTAACAACTTCTTACACAATACAGGTGTTCGAAATGCCCCTAAATAATCTTATTGGTATTTTAATGGGTTGTGGATTTACAATATTTGTTGTGTGCAATGTTGCGTCGATTGGGGGCTTTGGAGTACTCCCTGTGCAAATTTATTGATTTTTTTCCTACAGTTTCATTGATTTGTGCTTTGTTTATATATATTATGCTACCTCTTGGGTTAAAATGTATAACCAAAAGTGAAGAGTAAATTACAGAAAGGAAGTTGGTAGTTCTTGTATTTCCGCGAAAACAAGTTGTCATACAGTTCTGAAGTTCGATTGATTTTCAAAAGGTATGAGACACTGAAACCAATTGGAATTAATTGTTGTTCTTTTCACCGATTGGAAAGAGATACAGAAGCAGTTACTGGGTATTTCAGCGTTCAGTAGATGGTGTTTTGATGTTTTCTTCTTTTGTAATCAGTTAGGCTAGTGTGAATAAATATACAAGATGTAGTTTTAAAATATTCACTGCCAAAATATATTTTACTGTCAAGATACAAGTTGTAACGGAAGCTGTCTATTTCTAAGCAAAGCGAAAACTTTTATTTGCAACTCACAAAGAAACCGAAAATGTTGTTAGAAATGTGTATATATTATTTGGCTCGCTATCAATTCATTCATGACAGTTCATAACACTCAAATACAAATGAGTTCCTCTTGTTTTGACCGAAAAAATTGACGGAAGACTGTGACTTTCTCCTGAGAGTTACAAAGAAAGTTTATTTACTTTCTCTAGGTTTTTCAGCCTGTGTTGCACCAAATTTTTACCATCCGAAAACTCCTGATTCATCACCAGATTTTAGAGACTGAAGGCTCTTTGGGGTAAAAAATACGAAAGAGTGATAAGTTTGGTATCTACGAAATAAATTTTTTCTTTGAAATTTGAGGTGTATACTTTACTCAGGACTGCGTGTATAAATGTTGGCATGTAAAACGCAACATGAGAGATCAAATTAATCAGCATTAAAGTCATTAAGGTTTTGTAATAAATGGGTGGGCTAGCTAAAATCTTGCATCTTAATGGATCTCCCAGGCATCTGTTCTGATGAACATTAATGTTTTTTTTAAACTTTTGAATGCGTGTTAGAATAGGAATATTGCAATTCTTATCACCGACAAAAATGTTTCAAGCAAGGGATGCTGTCATTATTACCACCTACAAAACTCACTGATATACTTTAACTGAGAAGTATGTACGTTGTAAAAGCTGCAAGTTGATGTCGTAGAAAGTTGACTACTAAGGTTTACATTAAAGATATTTTTAATGAGTTTTTAAAACACGGAGAAAAACATAAAATACCGGATGTGTCATCCTTTTTTTTACGTCATGGAGACTTCAACCGTTAAAAAAGGGTGATGCCTCTGTGGTTTTAGGGTGACGAATAATTGGATGCCATTTTTATGTAGTATTTACATTATGCGTTAACATTACTGTTGCTAAGGAAACCATTTGTAGAAACATTGAAAACTAAAAAGCCAACCCAAACAAACTTGATTGACCAGGAAGAAATAACGCAGCAAATATAACTATTTATTTAGTAAGTAGACACTATCATATTCAATTACAAATATAAATCGTAACTGTGACTTAAACAAAAATATAAATTAACCTGTGATAGTTTGCCTGATCACACTAAAACTATGTTTCCATCACGTTACATAATCTTTAGAAAAACAAATAAATTGTACAATATTGACTGCTATTGTCCATTCATTCTACATGTTTTGTTCCCTCTGGCTTTCAAGTTTGTAATAAAAAAAGTTTACTTGAAGAAGCTGTTAACAATTTTGTACTTTCATGAAAACAAATTATTGTATGGAAGAAACGTTTGCTCAATTTGATATTTCGTTATGCATTGAAACCAATTCAGTTTGACTGCTTCTCGTTTTAACTGCTAAGCGGAGGTACACAGTCTATTCATTTTTCTGGATTTTTCTGCGTTCTGTTAATGAAATCTTGATCTCCTGACTTAGCTTATAGTAAAGTTGCGCCGACGCCGCCGGTAGTTGTTATATTTACTTAATCTGTTTAAATTTAGAGTAGTTTGAATCATAGCGAGAGCACTAAAAACCTCATATTTTTTTTCAAATGTCAGATATACCTTGCGATAACTTGTCTCAACCCAAACTATTTTGCATGGCATGAGACTTGCAGCTGCTCCTAGAAACGAGAATTCGGTCTCTGATTCTTCTTGGATCGCTATTGTCTAGTTTTGGCCTAGTTTTTACGGAAATTGTAATATACCTTTTTAATTAAAATAAATCTGAAACTTTGAAAATAATATCCATGCACGATTTGCTTTTTGTTTCAGATGAATATTTCTAATTTGAAATTGGTTGTACACTAGGACACTTGGGTCTACAGTTTCATGAAAATGACGATTTTGTCAATTTTTAGATTTGCTTCTAACATTTTGTTATATCTTAGCCAAAATGCAGACGTTTGGTAGGTCCTGTACACTGTTTGAATGAGCATTGTTTTCGTTATGGAAACATGATATTCTAAGAATTAAAGTGTGACATGTTTGAATGCTATTGAGGAAGAATTTTGTGAATTGTTGTTATTTAAATATGCACAAAAATATTTAAATCGTAGCAGAAATTTTTATTGATCTGATATTAAAAAACTAAAAGAGTAGATTTAAACATTATATGGGCTTTCTTTAAATACAAAAATTGTAAAAATTGGTGATCCCTGGAAGGTTTTGCGGTCTTTTGAATGAAAGCTCCCACACAACAAAATATTTCCTACGTAGATAGGTGAAATGGAGTTTGGGTCCTACAAATAGGACTTTCATTCATGCGACCGCCATGATAACATAATAAAAATGCACAAATAGACAGATCAATAGAAAAAAGACATACAAAGACAGTAATCAATTATACAATAATAATGATTCCTCTGCTGTGAAGGTTTCATAAAAAGTTGCATTAAGCACGATAAATGGTTTAGTTTGTTTTAAACCAATAATTTGTCAGTAAAAAATCTATGATAAGCCTCTATTCTTTCACTTGATGTCGAAAGAGCAGAGAAATTATTATTCAATGTTAGATTTGAGATATTAAATGAATTGTGAGTGCTTTACAATAAAAGTTACAAAAACACTCGCTGCATTGCCTACAGTGTAAACTTATTTGATTAAATAAATTGATTATATCGAAATATTTTTATAGTGAGTAGTATTTGGTTTATTGTAGTTTAGTCTTAAAGTAAATTATAATCATTCAGAATAACATCTTCACAAAACATGTAAAAAAATTAGTTATAAATATGTGAATTTGACAATACTTGAGCCAAATTTACATTAAATTTGTAATTTGTACACAAGTGCCTTAAGCGGTAGCACTAAATCATTAAAATTAAGTAACTGCAATTTATTTAAACTACTTTTTTAATATGAGCTAATGAGTAAAAGAGATACGGTATTATTAACAATATCATCACAAATTGACAATCCTAATTTAGTAGTAGCCATTCCATAAGGTCCCACAACAATTCCAAGCGGTTTAGTTGCAGCAACCATCTGTCTTGCCCTTCTAGATTTCACACTTAATTTCCAGATTTGTATTATGCGCTGTGCATTTTTACGAGGAATATAAGCCATATGAGTAAGAATTATTGCAACCGTAAAACACGTAATTGTCATCATCACAGCAATCAATGTAAGAATACCCAATTTTTCGTACATTACCAATGTTACAAAGCTAGTACAAATTGCCAATATCTCACCAAAAAATACAAGCGCAGTCAGAGGCAAGCTCGTGATCTCGACTGCAGTTGTAAAAAGTATACTCGCTGCTTGGAAATCTACAAAAGTTTTATAAAATTCAGGTTGAATTCCATTTAAGCCAATGCCTGATTTTGCTCTAGAGTATATACTCTTTGAATGATGCATCATTCCTTCTAGGAAAGTCAAAGAAAATGTGATATACGATTCCACACTAAAAGAACCATATGCCACTACTATACCATACGAAGCTGATGCAAGCAGCTTTGCTCCAACACTTGTTCCAAGTAGCCCCTGTATCGCTTCATAATCCACACCAAACGGTAACAAAACACTTGCAAGTGTAATTCCACATAAAGTTGCTGCAATTCCATAAATTATTCCTAATTTGACACGGGTAGTTGCGTCAAATGTAATGGATCCTGGACCTAGTTTGATACTTTCGTTGACCAGAAACCGGAAACATTTTGGGTGAGCTTTGGTGCTATATGAAAATATTTGAAGTAGGGCTACACAGCACAGTATGAAACCCGTTAATACGGCTTCTGATATATTGTAAATTGTGTAAGTATTCCAATGAATATGAAGCCATAACAAATGGCATGCTGAATAAAGCAACTCAAATCCCAGAAATATGTTGTAAATTCGCCTGAACAGCTTTTGAGACAGCTTGTTGTAGGAAGGATTTTCGATGAGTCGATCCGATTTTGAATTGCTGGAACTAGGACAGGCATTCAAGTTTCCATGCAATTTGTGTAGGCGAAGAGCTCCATAAGAAAATGCCATGGTACTGTTAGGTATTACAATAGGAAACACTATTTCTGTACTCGGACTCTTTACAGGAAAAAACTTTTGGAACGCTTTAGGACAACCCCAGCGCTTTAAAGAAGTAAAATCGAAGAATATTTTGTGGTAAATATTATCTTCTCCACAACTGAAATTAAACCGAGAAGAAGAAAAGTTTTGTATATATTGAAAAACTTCACTTAATTGTAAATAAACTTTTCAATCGCTCACAAAATATCGGTTTTTAAACCTTCTCCAACTGGAAACTATTTTTCACTCTTGAAGTTTCCTAAAAACTTGTAGAATTTTTACCAAATGGTGTTTCTTCCAATTGTATACAGAATCTCTCTGCACATTCAATTTAAAAAAATGTTTCTATTGCCTCCAGAAAATATTTGTCACTCATTTGTCTTTTGTCCTTGGCCTCAGAAAGTCCTATTAATCCTTAAACTTTTATAGTTTCAACGAAATGAGTCTGGAAACAACTAAACGTGCGATAGATATAATATGTATAATACCGTGACTGACATGAATAATTACTTGAAGTCGACTTAAGTTCAATCTTACTTGCCCACCTTAATGCCAACTTAAGAGTCTTTCTATGGAGGTTAGCAAATGAGCCTTATATTAGTAGTTTTTAAATTCTTTGTTGCAAGTGGGGTTCGTTGCAGATTCGTGACCGTTCAGATTAAATGGCAAAACTGCAGCAAAAATGCTGCTGTCAGTCTCAGAGTAAATTTTATCCTGTCCCTAAACAAGAATCAACCTCTTAGTATCCTAATCGATTCAGTGATGCAGGATTTTTCAAATAACTTGTTTACTTCATAGCTTGTCCACTTGATGCATATTTCACAAGTAGTCAGACAGAACAAATTTCATTCATTAGAAACTCAATACTGATCTTTTATGAAAGAACCTATTCCGTAAAGAACTAAATCAAGCTGAACGTAAAATTAGAATTGTGACAGAAGATATTTTTTAATATTATAATGTTTTGTACGGATAAAACTCTAGATTTACAATTTTATATCATGTTGACCTTAAGGTAGCCGATACACACTTGAATATTTTCTGAGCACCTTTTCAATTTCTTTACCATTATATTAAACTGAGAGGTATAAACATGACAGGCAAAATGTTGTTAAATGAAGGATGCAATAAATGTACGGAATAAAATTGTTTGTAGCGTTGCCTTCTGGAAATACTATTTTAAACAGTACAAAAAATAATAAAAGTTTATGGTGCGTAGGCAGCTGAAACAAACAAAAACTCATTTTACATATACTGTTTATTAATGTTTTTGGAAAACAGCAAAAATAATTGCTTTTCAAAATTATTCTAATTTTATACTATAATAATTGTAAAAAAAATTTGGATGAAATGAAAAACAAATAGACCTTACAATTATGAAGATAAATTAAACAGGCTAATACCAAGAACGCGTATGCAAAATTACTGTTTTACAAAAACTCCTCGGTTTTTTGGGGAATTTGTTGTAAAACTGGGAGCACCGGGTTTTTGGAGGACCCGATATTTTTTATCAGAGATTTTCCCATCATGAGGAATATCTCGTAAGTTTTATAAACTTTGAAGATTTTTTTATGGCAACATAGGTTTTTAAATATGACTATTTATATTATGACTACTATGTCTTCAATTTGTTTAGTGAAAAGTTTTTTTAACAGACAATTTTGTTTCCCCACCCCAAAAGCAGGTATAAGAATTTACGTGTCTGATAAAACTTTTATACAGAACCATCTAATTATTATTTTTCATTTAACAAGCAAAATTCACAATGTTTAAAAAAGTAATTCCAAAATAAATTGTTTTAAGCAAAATTACTTTTTATAATAAAAATTGGAGTTAAAAGTTGGTGGATCTGCGTTGTTAAAGCCTATAAATTAATTTTTTGCGTACATAACTGCACACTCGGTCTTAAGAGGAAAACACTAAAAAAATTCATTTAAATTGATTCAAATTTTAGTTGAGTTCCTATTTTAAATTCTAGTGAACATTATTTCATTTTGACAAAATGAAAAACAATATGAAATTTTTATATTGCTATACAAGTTCCTATATTTTTCGCGCTATCATTTGTTGGAAAAACTAACAACAAAACTATTAAAGCATCTTAAACCTGGCTTTATCACTAACAACTAAAAATCAGTTTACTTTTGATCAAAAATGTTTTACAATCAAAACCCAAAGCTCGTTCACTGAATCCCTTAATAAAATAATAATAATAAACCAATTAAAATTAAGGTGATGAGATGAAGTGCGAGGGATATTCAAAATATCGGGCCTTGGATCAGACGTCTGTTCACAAGTACGATTATAACACATTGGATTAATTTATTTGATATGGTGTCTTTTTAGGAATGAAGTAATTGCATTCCATTTTTCAGTTCATTTTTCATCATAAAGCATTCGGTTTATGCTATTAAAACATTTTATATTTCACTTAAGTTAAAAAAATTAATTTAGTCTCGTCATTTTAATTGTTCACATCCTCCGAAAATACTACCAAAAACAATTTACGAAAGTTTTTTTTTTCATTCTAGTTTTAAATTAATCCAGTTTTAAATTAAAATACGTAATAATTGTGACATCAACATTTGAATTTGATGTGAATTGATCAGTTGGCGGGAATTAGATCTAAATCCTTCCAGAATAATTAAACCCTACATGTTTTTTCTTATGCCACGCCCTGGCAAGGCCTTGCCCAAAAAAGCTACAAAAGAAGAAGTCTTTCATTCACCCCAGTAAAAAACACAGTCATCAAATTTTGGTGTGGTGCAGAATTTCGATTTAAAAATTTAGAAGTTCACTCAAGATCTTTGCGGTGACTCTCACGTGTACAGAAGTCCTCACAGTACAGTTAAAACCCGCAATTTTCAAAATGTCGTCCAATCATTTCTTTTATTCTTTGAGTTTAAACCAGGCCATTACTGACAACCTATTTTAATACCGCTCGTGTTTATACTGGGATCGTAGAAAAAGATATATTGCACAACAGAAACAATCGACTCCTCATATATTAGCTGCATAAGTAACCTTTTGAACGGTTACTATCCCCCAGGCAAATCTCTTTCCCCTTATCTCTAATTTTCTGATCATTTGCTACATTGTTTTATTAAGCACTTATTATCACATGTATTCAAGGTACCATTCTGCAGACATTGTTGTCATTCTCAATTAAGTTAGTAAATTAGAATCGAAAATCGAAGGAGAATTTTATGATGACAAATGGCTACAAAAATATCGTTTACGCAAAAGTTTATTTGGGGAAGGCTGGATATAATTTCAGTTGGTATATTATTGCTAATTTTTACATTAGCCATTACACCATTTTTTCTTCCCTGGATGTATTTGTACATCTATATATATATTACATTTACAACATGTTCTTACGGACAAATGGATGGACCTGATGGCCTAGCGAGAATTCAGTTACCCAAGCGATTGTGCTTTGGTTTAAAACATGATCACGACCACTTCTGTTGCAAGTATGAACTAACTATCACGATTCGTGACCCATGAGCTGTTTTACACAGATGTTCATTATTATGACAATTCCAAGTTCAAAGTATTCCTGATGTGTGGTGCATAAATTTTATATGGTTTACATAATACATACAAATTTTGTGGCGGGTATTTTCGCTATCAAATAGCTCAAACCAACAATTTGTTGTCTAAAAGCTACAACATCTAAAGTGTCAGGTATATGCGCATGCATGGAGTTACATGCTTGCCATACATTTTAAAGTGGTTTTTCATAGGAAGTCTCGTACACTCACATGGCAATATTTATTGCAGTTTAAGTCAATATAAGGAGTTTATATTGGAGTTGAATATTGCATGAATAATATAGTTCAGTTCTGTGACTTCAGTATCTTTAAAATTTCTGGCAGTTAACGAGAACGGATAAATATGTACATAATTATGGTCTTTTTCATACTTGAAATCGGTCTTATCCACAAACCTGTTCCCTTTATTCATAAAATCCAATACTTTAAGAGAAACCCAAAATGTATAGTATTAACAGTAACATTAGCAGTATATATAAATACTAAGCATACATGCAAATCAAAAAATCAAATCCAGTTTTTTGCAAACAAATCATACTGTTATAAGATGCCTAATGACTTTTCTTCCACTTGTTAAACTGAAAAGGACAATTTTGCATTAACAAACTCTATTCAGCCATTGGTTTCCCCGTAAAGCTTGGAGATTCATAAATTTTTGCGAAACCAGACAATTTTTAGTCGGCTTTTTAAATTCTTTATAAACCTATTTGTAGGCATCTTGGTACTTAGGAGACTCGGCAATTAGATTACAGACACTTGAGATTTTACGGTTTCTAAATTATACTTTCAAAGTCATTTTTATGTTTTTTTAATTTTAAGCGTTCCTAAAACCATCACTGTGTGTGAGAGAAGATGCTAGTCCACTATTTCATAAATAATTATTTTCAATATCTTCTGATAAGCAAGAAAGGTATGTACAATGCTTTATCTTGAAAAAACAGAGAAAGTTTATGCGCGAAAACGTGTACAAGTATAGCTGTCAGGATTGTAAGGATACTTACAAGGCTTCCAAAAAATAAAGCCACTATTTTTAAATATTAATCTTTTGTACTATATTACTTCAATTTATACGATCAACATATCATTGGGTAGAGCATTCTTTTTTCTGCAAAATCATTTTTTGAAACACTCACAAACACCTATCCTGGCGATTCTACAAAGATTTTTGTGAGATCATGTCCAAATCGGTTAGCCAGACCTTTGAGCAACTGCTTCAACATTATGGCTTTGATTTTCCTAACAAATGTGGCGCCATCGGAAGTTTTTGGACTCCTTCTTAGGTCCTTTTGGTACTGGTGGTCACCAAAACTTCAAAATTAAACAATATAAAGTGTTTGCAAAACCTATGGAAGGTTACCCTTTTAATGCGACAAATTTTAATCTTAACTTTTCTGGCGATCTTCGAAGTCCTGAAGCTCAAGCAACTCTTTTTGCATTTGTTGTGTTCCACCACACTGTCAAATACACAGTTACCCCCATTTCATTGAATCTGTCTGAATGTTTTGTGAATGTTGTCAAGGAGAAAGACTACAACGTTGCATACCTGACTCCAATCAATGATGAAAGCACATGGACGATTTTTGAATGGCTGCAGAACTGGACCTGGAGTTTACAATTCAATGATTCAAGAGGCCTCGCCGCACCTCTGTCTTTTGGTTATCTTCGACTTAATTTCGTTCACTCCGCACCTTGCATTGTGTTTGTTTTACAAACAGCCACCCTAACCAACACAATATCCGCCATTGAAAGTTCTGGCTACAGCACATCTGAGTATGCCTTTGTACTAGTTTGCACACCCACTGAGGACGGAGAGGTATACACGGGATTCAACGATGGCCGTCGTCTACATCAGGTAAAAAACTTGCCATTTTCTGTAGTCATTATGTTTGTTAGGATGCAGCAAAACGCTGGCTATTTGCAAATAGTTGGATTGTATTGTTACCATTGTGAAAATGGAGCTGGTGGAATTGTAGCATTCCAAGGACATCTAAACAATTTGCTTAGTCACTTCAATTAAGCTGCTATTGACTAGAATGAATGTACAAAACAATGGTTTAGAATCTACTTTTTATTTATGGTCAGGTTATGCCTATAACTCCGATCAAATACATGCAAAGATTCAAAGATGCAGGAAAATATTGTCAATTGTGGTAGTTAGCCGATATACTTGTTTATAAACGCTTTAAAAGCTACAAACACATCAATTTCTGAGATTGAACAAGAAAATTCATACCAAAGATTGACAAGAAATTGGCGTCTTTTCATACATTTAGTCTTATTTGTTTGGCACCCCCACTTTATGAGGATTTGTTAACTGACAATGCAATCCATGTGCTACGATGGAAAGGGGTAACGCATTGGTCAATACGTGGAAAGTACATGTACTGCAAGTACATATCGGCAAAAAATGGGAATTCTTGGAACACTTACACGAGCGTATTTAACCTCGATGTTTGGGCTACGCTGGCCTTCATAATAATTGTCCATGGTATCTTATTGCAGAAGACATTGTACGCGACCATTGCACTACTGAAATCACTAATCGGGCAAGCCATTTGCGTAAACAGAAAGCACTACATAATGACAGGCATGTATTTGACGTTTTCTATGCTCATTTCTACATGGTATGGTGGCGAACTATCGGCTAACGTCTTGTTTATCGACAACTCATTGTCAACTCGAGAATATTTTAGGCAGTCGTATAAATTTTATTTGGATGTGCATGACGAAGTTGAAGATGTAAATTTATACAGTGAGGAAATTAAAAATTCAATACTTGAATCAACCGGAGTGGCAAATATTCGAGAAGCATACTTTCCGTCAGTCGTAAATTTATCCGGTAATTTAAGTCAAAATTTGGAATTACTTACCAAAAAGAAATTGCTCGTAGATACTTCAAATTATATTCATTCTCAGCTGTTAGGATTTGCTGGGATACGGAGCGTGGCTGAAAAAGTTGTGATTGAGGAGCGGTACGTATGCGGGTCCGTTCCGTATTTTGAGCATACTATTGAAGGCTTTCGGGTGTGGGGAATAGGCTCCAACATTTTCTCTAGAAAGCTTCAGGTATTGCTGCATGGTGGCGTTGCGAAGCATTTTTGGGATATGTTTCTCCATTTGAATGCGGTCCAAGTGAAAGCAAGCTGGTCAAAAATAGCTGTGAGTTTACAGAAGCCGTTTCCATTTTCAATGAGCTCGCCTCTGGGCAACGTTACAGCTGTGCAGCTATCAGCGTGTACGTTTGCTCTTTTGATAATTCTTTTTCGCCTAGGCTTGAAATGGTTTTCTATCAAGGCTATTCCTAACCCCGATAGCAAAATTGTACACAAAACATGGAAGTTAGGATGTAGTGCATGCACCTTTATTCGTCTTCATGTGTTTCCGATATGTCGAAGAGCTACCTCCCCACGAAACTTTCAAGTAGCGAATTTGCCAGTGATTTCTATAAAGGTCCGAAGTCAGCTTTAATATCTGCTTTTTGAAATCCGGCTTAGTGGAGCTAAGTAGTTGCTTATCTAAGGAACTCAAAAAATAGTGCGTATGAATTATTTTTAGTGTAAAAATTCTGCAGTAGCACCTTATCTAAATGCAGGGAGTAATGTATAAACATTTTTGCTTGATACAATTGATCAAACAAGACAATTATATGCTAGTCAATTATTAGGGAAACGTTATTTGCAACTATTTTAAACACACTTATTATCACGTGTCACTAGCACAAATATAAAACTTTCATTGTGATGGGAAGTGAAATGCAAATACATAATATATGCTTATTGGCTTTTGATTATTAAAGGCATTTTAGATTTCGAGTTAAATCTATGTTCACTTTGAGTCTAGTAAAGCAATTAAGTTAGATAAATTTAAGATAAGATAAGGAACAAATGCAAATTGAATTAAAAGATTGAATGTAAAATTCTATCTGATCAAGTTCCATTTATCCATTACGTGTTCAGCTCTCTGCTAAACTCACAGGGCTTTTTGTTGGTAAAACTGATATTATGGGTTATTTAATGGATAGGAATTGAATTCAATATTGAGTTCGGGCAAATTAAAATTATGATGTAATAAACCTTTCTTAAGACATGTAAATCACCTGCATGTAAAGAAATAACGATATGCAAAAAAAATTTAGGTTGTTTTAAACAAAGTAATTCGCTCACTTTAAAACTTATAGCACTCAAATAACAGGAAATATCAATCCATACATTATCATCCAAACGCTTTAAAATTAAAAAAATAGTTTATATTTAAGATGAAGGATTTAATTCAACTATATTTTAACTTAATTGAATTTCTTCCCAAGTTTATTGGAGAGTTTACACAAAGGACTCACCCACTTGTACCCCAAACACATGTCCTATCTCATTGATTACACTGTCTAAGTATTGACGTACATTATTTTGCATGCTATTTGTTGTTGTATCGGCACTGGAAATTTTTAAAGTTATCTCCGTAAACCATAATTACGAAGCCTCGAAGCATTTCAATCTACAAATAAGCTAAATAATTGAGTACAGTAGATATATGCGTCGCAAAAACACATATTAAACAACTTAATACAAAAAATTTGACTTGTAATTAGCGCTATTAGCATGTTAATTAATCAGTACCGGGAAATTAAGAATATGCTTATCGTGTTGAAGGTGAAATAATAGTTTTTATGTAAAACTTTGTGTAGGTGAAAGACAACAAAGAAATGGGTTTTTACTTACAAATAAATAACCAATTATCATTATATTTAGTGTTGAAAATTCTATTCTGTAGGTTTTAAGTAGTAACTTTAGTTAGCCAACTGCAATGCAGAATGAAAATGAGCAAACGAAAATTAAATGAAATTTAATGTGCTTTCCTCTTCATTGTCAATGTACTAAATTTATTGTAATAGTTATTTATTTGCCAGCGTTATAAACAAAGATTTTCTATGTTGCAATAATTATTTAAGATATTTCAAACTGTTTTTAAGCATGAATAAAATCAAATCATTGTTGGATGTGTCCATGTTGCTAGTGCGTGTAACGTGTAACCTCTCCTGTGATTGCCATAATTTTTGGAATTTATAATTATTAAAAGTCATGAGTCATATCCATTTTCTTAAGATATTAAGCAGCAAATCCATCTTCTGTATTTGATAATGAGACGATTTGACCCTCGGACATGGGAAAACCCGAATTGCTCTAATTCATACATATTCTATTATCAAACCATTATTTTAAATGTATGGCTGTATATGCACGAGAGCATTTTGTATGCAATGGACTGCATGAATGAAAGCAAGAAAGCGAGAAAAAATGCGCCAATAATTGTTTGCCAACAATAAAAAATCTCGAGAAACTGGATACAGGAGGCGTTTTATTCCAGAATATGGAGGGTTTAATAATTAAAGGTAATCTTTAAACTGAACATACAAGAAGAACCATTTCAACTTGCCATGCCTACCAAAACCCACCAGCCGTATGTTTTATATAGCTCATATGCATTAACATTCCACAATTTACTTTTCCGGTTTATGGCCAATGAAAGAACTATTTTAAAGTGGAATTAATACACGGAAACTTTCCAGACGTCTGAGAAAACATCTCGCATCTACTGGTTTTGGTATTTTAATGTGTTTGTGGTTGCTTGTATTATTGGTTTTGGTTCATGTGTCTGGGTAGTGATTGATGTAAATATAAATAGCATTTTAAAAACTGTAGTGGCTGCTGGCATGCGAGGCATGTCAGCTCTACTTTGGAGTGAGGCAGCTATACACATCATATTTTCAGAAGAAATAGTAACCGCACTCGGAAGCTTAAAGTTGTTTCTTAGATCACTCAGTAAGTTATTTTCCTTTATCTCAAAGTCTTTTAAAAATAGCTTAATTGCTTAACCACTTGAATTTTTAGATTGCAATCCACTACTGAAACGATGTCACGCCCACGCGTTTCAACCTAAAGCCCACTGAAAACTAGTTGCGTCTGTCCTACAATGTGCTGTCGTTGCATTTTTGATTAAACAATTTCTTCTTATACCAGCTCTGATATATTTTAAATTAGGTTCATTTGTGTGCATTGTTATCAAATTAAAAATTTTCAAAACGGATAAACTTCAATTTCAGGAACCAATATACTGCGGGGTTTTAAGGGCAGTTACTTTATTTGTATGCGGTTTTGAAGCGTGTCGTTTCTATTCAATATTCTTTCCCCTCTTGCTTTAAAGTTTTGACTGTGGAATAAAAAAGAAAGAATTTATACGAAGAAGCTTTTAACACTTTTGTACTTTCATGAAAGCAAATTATCATATAGTAGAACCGTTTGCTCAACTTAAAAAATGTATGATGCATTGAAAACGATTTGGTTTGATTGCTTATCGTGTTAACCGCTAACAGAAAGTAGGGAGTCTATTTATTTATCTGGGCTTTTCAGCGTTTCGTTGATGAAGTCTTGATCTCCTTACTTATTTTATACAAAATTGGCGCCAAAATATGTAGTTGAGTTAAATTTAATTAATCTGGTTACCTTTGGAGTAGTTTTATACCTAGCGAGAGGACTTAAAGCTTCATATTTTCGAATTCCACTGTCACATAAACCTTGCGATAGGTGGACTCAAATCTAATTATTTTGAATGGTAAGAGCATTGCAGTTGCTTCTTGGAACGAAAAAATCAAAAGTGAATCTTCTTGAACCGCTAATGTTATAATTTTGGGCCTGCTTTAGCAGAAATTGCAAGATACCTTTTTGATTGCATTAAGCCTGAATCTTTAAAGGCAATGTAAATGTACAATTTTGCTTTGTCTTTCAGATGCATATTTTAATATTTGAAATTAGTTGAGTACAATTAGATCTACTGCGCCATGGAGATGATGATTGTGCGCCTACATAGGAAAATGAGTTATATTTAATCATTTATTTGAAATTTAGAGCAGTTTTAAACTTAGTGAGAGCATTAAAATTCTCATATTTTCGAATCCAAATGTCATACATAGCTTGCGGCAGCTTGTCTCAACACTAACTATTTGGCGTGGTATGAGACTTGCAGCTTCTCAATAGAACGTAAAAAATGTCTCTGAATCTTCTTCGATCGTTAATGTGAAAGTTTTGGGCCTTCTTTAGCAGAAATTACAAGATACCTTTTTGATTACAATAAGCCTGAATCTTTAAAAGTAATGCCTATGTACAATTTTGCTTTGTCTTTCAGATGCATATTTGAATATTTGAAATTGGTTGAGTACAGTGTCATGAAGATGACGATTTTTTAAATTTTCAGATTTGCTCCGAACATTTTGTTATATCTTAGCCAAAATGCAGATGCTTGTTAGATCCTATACCCATTTTAAAGGGGAATGATTTTTTGTATGAAAATATGAGATTTTAAGAATGACATGTTTGAATTCAGTGGAGGAAGAATTTTGTAAATTGTCGTGATTTAAATATTCCACAAATTTTTGAGATTGCCACAGAAATTTTTATTGAGCATTTTTTAAAAATCTGAAATATAAGATATGAAAATTTTTGAGATTTCTTTTAATATCAAATTTGTCAAATAATGTGATCCCAGAAAGGTTTTACGGCTTTTGAATGAAGGCTCCCACAACAAAATATTTCCGACGTAAATAACTGAAATTGAATTTTGGTCATAGAATGATGGCTTTCATTCAAACGACCGCTATGGTAAATTAAGGTACAAATGCGTAGACAGTAATCAATTAAGGAATACTAAAGATTCCTTTGTTGTGAATGTTTCATAAAAACTTGCATTAGGCACGATAAACCAATAATTTGTCTTCAAGAAATCTATGTGTATGCCTCTATTTCTTCCACTTAATATCAAAAAGTTTAGAAATTAGCATTCAATACATTTTAATTAGATTTGAAATACTAAATAAATAGTGTGTGCTTTACAATAAAAATTACAAAAACACTGGCTGCCTTGCCTACAGTCTAAACTAGATTGAAATATCTTTAAAGTTAGTGGGATTTGGTTTATTGTAGTTTAGTCTTGAAGTAAACTATAATCATTCAGAATAACTTCTTAACAAAACATGCAATAAAATTAGTTATAAATATGTTAATTTGACTACACTTTAGCCAAATTTAAATTAAGCCAGTAATTTGTACCTAAGTACCTTAAGCTGTAGCACTAAATCATTAAAATTTAACATCTGCATTCTATTTAAACGATTTCCTTAATTGGGTCTAATGAGTAAAAGTGTTACGGTATTATTAACAATATCATCACAAATTGACAATCCCAATTTAGCAGTAGCCATTCCATAAGGTCCCACACAAATTCCAAGCGGCTTAGTTGCAGCAACCATCTGTCTTGCTCTTCTGGATTTCACACTTAATTTCCAGATTTGTATGATGCGCTGTCGATTCTTACGAGGAATGTAAGCCATATGAGTAAGAATTATTGCAACCGTGAAGCATGACATTGTCATCATTACTGCAATCAATGTCAGAATGCCTAATCGTTCGTACAATACCAATGCCACAAAGCTCGTACAAGTTGCCAGTATCTCACCGAAGAACACAAGAGCTGTCAAAGGCAAGCTTTTGATCTCGATTGCAATTGTG
>JAQIXX010004130.1:0-17195 GCA_034700605.1 Willowsia nigromaculata
GTGCTCCAGCACCTGCTCCGGCCCCAGCTCCGGAGTATGGAGCGCCACCTCCAGCTTACGGTCCACCTTCAGGACCAACCGTACACAGACACGTTTACATCCACAGCGCTCCCGATGAGGTATTTATCTCTTAGAAAGTAGCATAATATTGCCTTCCACAACAAACTAAACTCAAAAATTATCATGTTCACAGGTCGCCTATCCAGAATCCAAGGTCATCAGAGTTGGTGGAGCTCCAGAGAAGCACGTTAATATAATTTTCGTGAAGGCTCCATCCTCCTCCAGCCAGAGTCAGACTGAAGTCATTTTGCCTGAACAACCACAACAGAAGACACTCGTTTATGTGTTGGTTAAGAAACCTGAGAACGTGAACAATGTCCGAGTATCAGGACCTGCTCCAACGAAACCACCCAAGCCCGAAGTATACTTCATCAGGTACAAGGGTAACGAAGGTGGATATGGAAGTCCTGCACCTTCTCCAGCTTATGGGGCACCCCCATCTTCTTCTTCTAGTGGCTACAACTAAGCATTAGGCAGGGATTGTTATTACCTAATGTGATTGGTATTTTATGTGAAATAGTATTGTTTCCGTTCATTGTTTACACGTTATGAGTTCACACATAGGTTATTGTTGCTGATTTAAATCGATTCGTTTTCATTTCTTTATCTCCAAACCAAGGCTGTTGTTCTGCTTTGCTGTGATTGTACAAAGGTTGCCATATTTGATATTATAGTACCTTCGTAGGAATTCTGGATCACGAATTTGCGACTTTGAGGCACAGCGATCAATTTGTCTTTCATTTTTATATAGTGTTTTAGCCAATTGTCAGTCATTTGACAATAATCAGTCATTGTCTTATGCTGTAGCAGGTGGACTTGAAACCAAATATCCACTATGAAGTATGCTACAAAAGTCAAGTTTCAGGGTTTTCTTCAAATTGTGATGATTATTTTTGTATATATGTTGGCCAGTCCAATACAATTCTCAATGTGGAAGTTTCATCAATCGAATATGATATTTCTAAAAAATAAACCAAAGTATAACATTTATTACTGAAGATGTATGATGTACTCTCTCACATTTTATTTTAATACCCGATAAAAAATGCCAAGCTCATCGGTCTTCTACACGTGCATATACTGTTTTGGCATGATTTGCTCTTGTTTTTCTAATATCTAACGTGTGTTAAGGGTTATCACAATATCTTTTATCTCCTGTCAATCTAAACTGACAATTATTATTAGACTATAATTAGCCAGGGTTCATGAATTTATCATCAAATAAAAATTTGACAGATATTTAATGGCTACATAGTTCATCCTCCGAGACTGGTAAGTAAAGTCTAGTGCGTCACTCTATCACATAATGCATTAAACCCCGTTTGAGCAGTAAATATTTCTTTGACATTAACATGTTTATCGTCCCAATGATGGATCTAATACTTGCTTTGTTGGCTTCTTCCTGTTAATGTCAATATCTTTGTTTTCATCACATGCCTGGGTCAAGTTTATAGGTATAAATAGAAACCTTTAAATTGTGTAAGTCTGTTTTTATCATTTGGTTAACGGTGCTCATTTGACGGCAATTCATTGCTATGTATGCGTATGTATGTGAAAAACATTATCTTAAATTCGTTAGATGTTCAAGATAAAAAAAAACATTTTGCTTATCCAACAAAATTTGAAATAGTATAAAAAGCAGCAACTCATTTGCAATGACTTTACATCTGAGTTCACACCCCTATCAAATAGTCAAATAGTATTGTCCATACATCAAGATGGAAGCAAAAAAGGCATTAGTGATTCACACTGCTGTTGTTGCAGTGTTTTTAGTAACTTTTGCATCCGCATCAATTCTACCAAGTAAGAGAAACTTAATTTATGTGGTAGTTTTACTATTGCTTAACGAAATCAGTTATTCACTTTGGTTTATTTTTAGAACGGCCTATTTACAAATATGCGGAGGATTCTTGTGAGGGAAGATGTAACCAAACTGGAACGATACCTGATGCCCCTTGTCAATGCAACACAGCATGCATACGATACAACGATTGCTGTGAGATATTTAACTACAAACGAACAGGGTGTCGAAAAAGCTAATTTGTTAAAATGCTGTAAACACTTCAATTAATTGCAGGTTCAGATTACTTTTCCCTTTGTATGGGGCAAACTGGGTCATGTGTTGGTAGATGTGATCAGGTAAGAATTCAAAATCCTCGTGAGTAGAAATGCAAAGGTGAACTAAACATGGGGTAAATGAAACTTATACTAGCTTGTTACAATACAATTAGGTTGGGGTTGAACCTGGGACTTGTCAATGCAACAAGGCATGCGTCGATCACGACGATTGCTGTCCAGACTATATCGATGTTTGCGGTCCACCACCAGGTACATAAGTAATCTTGATGTTGGATATAAAATAAAAAAATTCTAATGTGTGCACTTGTGATACTAATTCACTTACGTTGTTACAGATCTTATTTCTGACAAGGAGTTGGAGGATTTAGCAGAACAATTGATAAATTTAGACACAGCGAACAACGCAACCAGGTATATAGGAGTACAGCAGCAAGGAGAGACCTCAAGTGATTCCGACCAGGATTTGGCTCCTAATCCGTCAGTTGATACGGTTTTGACCCATCTAAGAATCAAATATTACATGATCATCTGCTTTACACGTAAAATATTTTTAACCTGTTTATCGTAGACTTCTGACAGTTTCACCCGCAGCGTTTTCACTATCTACAATCCAAAAAGCAATAGCACTTCATGACAACTACAACCCAGATACTTCTGTCAGAGAATTTTACACACCAGAGGAAGAAGAAGAGATTCAAATTTTTATTGATGCAGTCTTTAATACAGCTATAATGCAAACTGCTCAAAACTTTCTCCGGTCAAATGACCTTCCGAATGGCCGGGAAAACTTTTACGAGCTTTGGTTTGAACTTTATACAAGAGGAAATGGAATCGTTTCTTCGAGTGCATTTGAGCATGTTTTTATTGGTGAGTTGCACCCTGACGAAGTGTCGGGATTTCATAACTGGATACACTTTGGCGTTGAAGAAGAGGCTGACAGACTCAACTATTTGGGTTACATGGATTTTTTGGATCTTGGACCGGTAGGCATAAATTATGCAACATGCGCAAATTAGATCCCATGCGGGCATGCAAAACGATTATTTGTAATTGCAGAGTGGATCAATCATCGAACATACCTTCACATGGATAGGAAAGAGGAAACCCATCTCATCAATATTTATTGGAACAAGCCCAGAGTTTGAGCTCGCACTTTACACGGTTTGCTTCCACGCGAGACCAAATTCTAAATGTCCCGTGAGTTTAAACGGGAGAAAAGTCAAGATTCAGACGTACACAATTGGATCTCGTGACCAGCATGTTGCAACAGCCTACCCTGATCTTTCTGATAATGAAAATCCCACACACCGACTTTAAAGTCCAATTCAAAGTCTGATTATTATTCAAAGTTTTTATATTTTATTTGTTTAAGCCCACAAGAGTTAATGAAAAGACTAACGTTTGTCATTTTGCATTTGGTATGAAATACTTTCAACATTCTGGATGCTGGAATTGAGTTTATGCTTTGCAACGTATCATATTTTGTACCTGATGATAAGAATGTGGAAGTTGTTATAAAGAATGCGGAACGTTGATCTTCTGAATTCTTTTGTGCAATCGATTAGCACACCGCAATAAACACCTCATTTTGCGCAAAAGCGGCCTAAAGTTAGCGACTTGTATTGTTATGTAAGAGGTGTGAATCGGACAATTGTTTCTGTGTTATGTCATTAGCATTGTCTATATAAAATTGTTGTTTTCACAACAATTTTCAATGAGCTCGTTCGTGAGTTTTAGTACATGTGTCATCATGCTGATGACTGCCATTCGAATTGGTGGACAAAGTATATATACCAATGCAAATATTATAGTGTATAGGGAATAATACAAGAGGTATGAATGATCCTAATCACTTGACTTCAAGCAAAATGAAATGTAGGGCAATTTGGAGTTTTCTCTGCGTCCATCGTTAACAGAAAGAAAGATTTGTCAAAGAAATATAAATGCGTGAATGAGTATGTATTATTGCACAATCAAACTTGAATGCAATTCACTTTGAAAAACGATAAAATGGAGTGGCAAGGCAAACATATGAAACCTGCACACAGGATAATATCCCGACTTGATTTATGACAAAGTACATCATCATCATCATCATCATTACTCATCAAAATGTATACATGCATTCTGTTTACAATTTGCTATTGGCCCAGTATGACAGTTTTATATAACAGACATCCCGACATTATGTTTGACATTATAGCATAATGCTATATGATAATCTCTTGAGCATCAGTTCAGTTCATCACTTCAAGTCTTTTCTATATACGACTTTTTGTGCGTTAATATGTATATTGAATATGTAATAATTTAGTTATCAAGTAATGTCTGACAGTTGAACAAAGACAGACTTCATACACACTTGGTTCGTTATGCATTTTAGCCCTAGATCCGCAACTACAAACAGTAAGTATGTATTACAATAAAGCAGGATTGCTGCAAGTCACGGGATTCGCAAATTTTTATAAAGAGATGTGTATGAATGAATATACCTGCTCGCGTGGTCGAGCCGTGAAACGACAATCGTTACAAAGAAGCGTGAACGGAATTTTCCCATTGAAAGCAAAAAGTCAGTTAAACGGCGAACCTACTTAATTTGGTCAACCAGCGTTTTGGTATTAGACATAATGACAATAGAAACAATGATAGGTTGATAAGCCACAGACTCACACTTTCAGCCACACTGAAAATGATGAGCTACTGTATTGAAGGTAAACAAAAACTGTTCGAAACGACAGCTTGTCTGTGTGTGTGTGCTCAAAATGACAAGAGAGGACGAACAGATAGGCAAAATTGCAAGCTTAGCCCGGTACTGTACTGATTTTCAGAATAATTGTTACTTGACACATCGCCTCTTCAGACTGCTCATATTTTGCTTATCTGAATCTCAAGAAATGCACATTGTATGTAGTAAACAGTAGCTTACCTGCCTGTATAACCTGCAAAAACAAAAATTCAAAGGGTTCATATTTATTTGTTATTCGAAATTTTCAAAGCAGCACTTTAAAAAGGCCGTGTTTTGATGTTAAATACTCTAGATGATAATGATTACGATAATTACGTGTAAATGTCTTTATAAAGCTGTATATTGTGTCGTCTTGTTCACAGTCAATTTTCTAATCCGCCCTGAAACCATGTTAATTCCTCTTTTCTTTTCTATATAGTCTTGCCCAAGCACGATGCAATATTCAAAATTATCAACCTCATGAACGTATTATGATGGAAATTTTGCGGAAGCAGTCGAGAAAGTGGTTCTAGTTTGCACTTGCAAAAAAATCGACACAAGGCTTAAGACTTGCACGTATAGGTTATAACCATAAGATGTCCTCTTAAAAAGACGTGACATGAGTCTATACTGATGTTTGGTATTCAACGTAAAACCTGATATTGATGAATAATGTTAGCAGACATTTTGCGCATTTCCTTATCTTCTAAATAAACGAGAAATATGAGAAGATGCGCAAAAATAATGTAGATTTGGAGGGTTATTAAACCATGAAACAGTTTATTATTTAGTTATGCGCAGGTATACACGCTTTTTCTTTTCATACAATGAAATATTACAAAGCGGCGTGTGTTTAGCATTTGTGTATGCATGTACCATTATTGTTTGTACACATACATTTTCGACAAAACTTAATTCCTTTTTGAATACCGAGCAGAGGAAATAAATCATGATGGAGGAATAAAACTCACGCTCATGTTTCATTTTGTATTGTTTAAGGAAATTGTTTCGTGCTGTCTAAGACGTTTGGATGATAAAGGTTTTCAAAGTGAGTATTTAGACAGCACATTTTAAAGAGTTTCAAATGAGGTGAATAATATGTTGATGAAACAAATGCTATTGTGAATGGATGCGATCGTTTACGTTTCCGAGATGCCTAAAAACACTTCAAATAATACCCTGCTGAGATGTGCAATACTTCAATTATATCATAAATCAGTAAATATACCAATATTTTCAAGTGCTGCTTATCTAAATGTAATATTTTAGGCTGCTCTTCAATACACATACACACAATTTCGATGCTTAGTTAATAGCTGATTGTTGGCTTATCTTTATTGTTCGAAGGACATGTTTGTTCCCCTATATGAAATTATTATCAATAGGCAATACAACATTGTGTCATCATAATGTTGTAATAGGTAAACGTGTAATACCAGCATCATGGATTTTAAGGACACGAATGGTGAATTGAAACACGTGGTTATTAATGTGAAATTATTATACTTTCTGTAACCCTTTACAAGTCACTGTAACAGACAATTTCTGTGTAGATAAATACGTTTGGGAAACATTTATATTAAGTAACTCGAGTATATTAAAGGGCAAAGTAAGTAATTATAACACAAGTATGCTTGCACAATTTCCATGTCAAGATGGCGAGAAGAGTGTGAGAGTGTGACATGATGATGGGATGTTTACTGTGCACACAAGTGTAAGTGCTCCTTCTCGAAAGAAGAGTAAAAATAGGTTATAAAACGACAATTTGTATTAGAAATCAACAAATACCCAACATCATATCTAGATTTTTTAAATTAGTCAATCTTTAAAAACTAGTCAAATGTATGAAATCTTCTCTTTGACAAAGGAAGAGCAAGGGAAGCATTGATAAATCCACTAATCTAATTATTTTGTATTCTACTTTACTGTGACTCAATGAATAATAAATCTATTTTATTCGTGATTTACTTATTATTATCATAATGGAACTTATTGTTGGCATTTAAAAGAAAAATCAATCAAAATTTGACAAGTAATATCCAATGAATTTAGCAGTTGATGTCACGATTTCAGCTCTCCTCACATCTTCCATTCATGTACAGGAAATACAAATGACAAAACAGTAGTAGTAGGGTAACATTCCTTTTAAGAACAAAACTGATGAGCTTCTCCAACTTGCTCATTTAGGAGAAAGCCTGGCCATAATTTACATTTCCACTCTTCTAAAAATATGTACACTCTATATGAGTTATAAGAATACATCTGTTCACTGTTTATTTTTGTTTTAATACATGCATAATAATTATGATTTATTACACACTGTATAGAACGATCTATGCAAACAATTGATTCAAAATCATTCTGGCAAAATATATTAGTTGGCAAATCTTGATTCCAGTGAAATTCACGTATTTGGCATTTGAAATTTATATTGGTAGCCAGATAATTGGTTAATTTGAAAAGCAGTCAATCAGTGCGACATACATGTAATATAGAAAATGATTTACTAGAGTGCAATATTTAATTAATTCTTATTCAGATGAATGGGACCAAGGCCGGTTTAATTTCGTTTATAGAACAATCAAACATCAAACACAGTGTGCACGGAATGACGAAAGTAAAATATATGCAAGGAAATCGGGTATAGTACGGCAAACAAAATAGTTATGTACGAAATACGCATAACAATTAGTTAGATACAAGCTTGTTTGAAAAAGACTGTAATACCGTCACTTCTTGTGCTCATTGTAGCGTGAAATAACTACTTGTGCCAATTTTGAAAATCTTGAAATGATCACAAAATTTACACCCATATTTTTCTATGATTATTGACAAACCAGCTCCTATTATCTTGTCTCTAAATTTAGCTTAGCTTTTTTTACATGAGTCAGCATTTTTTAAGTTTAAATTTATACATTCGGGGAAAACGTAGTTAGCTTGATGGAAAGTGTGCTGAAAGTTCTGTGAATTGAATTTACTGTCACAATAATGATATAATTGAATAGCTCGCCTTGAAGTGCCATTGCAAAGCAGTAATTTTTCATTTTTCAATTTACTTCTATTTAGACAAAATATCAGTCGATATATGTATACCGTCAAAGAATAGAGGACTCCATGAAAGTAATGCCAGCAGAAGGCTGTAAAGTATATGTGATTAAAAGAACTACTGTAATTATAGGATACATTGAAAATACATATTTTTTGTTAAAAACTACTCTTGAACCTAAAAATCATATTATGCACATTGATTGAATAGTGCCAGTGCCCAATGAGAAAATGTACTAAATAGTAGTCGCATTTGATTGGTAAAAGGCAAACCTAATCAATTTCAATTAAAAGTTCTATTTTTATGAGCTCAAAATTCACGAAAGAGCTTAAAGAATATTATAGATGCATGAATTTGTAAACAAAGGTCAATCAAAGTGAAGACATAATTTCTACTACTAAACCGATATCAACCGTTTATAGTCTGGATTAATACTTTAACGAACGTTGTGCTAATTATTATTTAATATGTATTGCCAAGGTTCAAAAGCTTGCCTATATTTTATTATCTGGTAAGCCATTGTGGCAGCATGTTTCGAAAAATTTCTACTCAGATACATATTTTCAATGTATACTATTGCTTAAAATTCGTAAAAATTGTAAAATCTTACAAACTACTTTATGCACCTATTGTAATACAAGTTATTTACGTGTTATATATGAAAATGTAGAAATAAACTATTGTTATTTATTGTTTGTATAAATTTAATTAATCATTTAAATCGCTGACACAATGATAATACTGACTGCTTATTTACAGCATCTACAGATATTAGGCATTTGCCTAGGCGTCATAATGATTGGCTAAGTATATGTAAGTCGGCTAGGAACGATTTCCTGCCCCAACATAAAATTTAATTAAACATGATAATTGACCACAACAAGAGAGTATGGAGACAGCGAGGCAAAACAAAATAATCACGACTTTGTCAAAACTACATGATAGATGTAAATAGGCATATTAGCAAAAAAGTGTTCCAATCACCAATCAAATTTTATATGTTTTACTCATAACATTTTAAGTTTTTGTACTCCATTTGTAACAAGATGTCGTCTTCGTCTGTGACTAAAGTGAAGTCAAACGCGACAAAAGGATGACAATTTGAAGAAAGTACGTGCCTCTGAGACTGCATTCATTTCCTTGAATTACTATTAATTACAACTTGCAACAATAACTTTGAAGTTTTCAAGTGTTTGCTTGTACACAATTCAGTGCAAGCTGCAATCATAACGTGTTCCTCCATCTTTGCAATCTTTTCGGATCATCAGCAAAAGCCACGACGAAAAAAAGTAATCAAAAGATTATCATAATTTTACGTACATTGTACTATAAATCACGAAAATGGGCTTACTGCATACATACAACATACATAGTGAATCGAATAATTTCCCCAAAGAATAACTAGCAAAAAAGGCACTTCCTATTTCTTCGTGTGCGAACGTATTTAAAGTAGTTAATACGCAACAATTACACAGAAGTTTGAATAAAAACTTTGTTCCTTTTCTGCGGTGCTGTATTACGCTTCAATATTAATGTGTCTGCTGCAGTTGTATGCAACCAGAAAAGTAAAAAATAAAACTTATAATGATGCTCCCCATTTGTCTAAAAAGCTTTGTGGTGATGATGGAGCTCTTGGATTGTCAGGCTCCTTGTTCTTGAGAAGGGTTCAACTTGCAAATCTGCAGTTTACGGTGGTGAAGATGCATGATGAGACAAGGGCCCATAATACTGTAGTGGCAATTTGGTGTGATGATGATAAGAGCGTCTTTGAGAGCCTTCTAGAACAGAAGGAGCAAGCAATCCCAATAATTCCCCCCAAATTATGTATAACGTGTGAAATGGTAATAACAAAAGTAACACTAGGTACAGTTGGTGATGATAAACAATAATGTAGGCAGATGCATAATAGTAGTTAAATGTGACGAAAGTATTAGTAAGTGGGTAAATATCAACAATGAGCAAGTTGTGTATTATATCATCCTCTCTGCAAAAGCTCTGAATAAAAGGGACAGAAAATGCAAGTGGTTCAACTGGCATCAAGGCACAAGGTATGCCATAATTATTATTAGCAATAGAGTAAGGTGCCTCCACTTGAAGCAAATACTGGTATTATTAGGTATTATAATCTAAATTACAATATGCACTTGTCGAAAGACGACAACTGCACTCGACCATCTAGTATAGCATATTATAGAGCTGGGCTTTAAGTGACAACTCATGATGATAAGATTTTTTGTTTGATGATGCGAATGAGTGTTACCTAACTAATGGTCTTCTTAAATCTTCGAAAAGTTTGACCCATCTCTTTTTGAAACCATCGAGCTTAAAAAGGGAAATCGTCCCACTGATAAAGTCACAGTCTCAAAGGAATTCTCAAGCAAACAGCACCGCGTAATAATATCATAGTGGTTAGTCCGCATATTCGTGGTTTGATGACAGTCATTCTTTTAAATTAAGTGAGGGAAAATAAAGAAACACAGTTTTTGGTTTTGACACTGTGACAATCTTTTAAAATTTTGGATTTCATTTGGTTTTCTAGCAAGTGACTGTGGTGGTTGGTGATAGACGGGTGGAACTGCTTGGTTAAACGATGAAAGTGGTTCTGGTAAACAAGCGAATACTGAACATCAATACAATACCTGGATGTTATTAACATAGATTGATCCGAGAACGCCAGTGTACTTAAGTAATTTAAACGTATTTTGCTCTTGAAATAGATAATAGCGTCCCTTGGGATGCTAGCCGTGACAAATGTGACGGCACAGTATCAGTCGTACGGAGTGCCATCGTCAGGTGGCTATGGTGCACCTTCTGGACCTCAAATTCATAAGCATGTGTTCGTTCATGTGGCTCCGGAAGGTAGAGAAAGTCCTCCTGTATAAATCAAGACTAGATCGAAATTACGTTAATGCAATTCGTTTCTTATTTTCGTAGAGCCTCCTGAACCCAGACGAGCCCGCCCTTACAAGCCCCCTCCAGAACCAGAAAAGCATTACAAAATTATCTTCATCAAAGCACCAACACCTCCACCACCAGAACAACAGGTTGTAGAATTGCCACCTGCGCCTGAGCAAAAGACACTTGTCTACGTATTGGTTAGGAAACCAGAGCCAGCTCCAGAAGTCAAGGTCCGTCCAGCTCCTCCAGTGAAACCGACGAAACCTGAAGTTTACTTTATCAGATACAAAAATCGACAACAAGGAGGATACGGACCTCCACCAAGCCAATATGGAGCTCCCTCCGGTCCAGCCCCAGCACCGCAACCACTTGGCCAGTATGGTGCTCCTGGAGGAGGGTTATATTAAATGTAATGGGGTGATTTAAAACCAGTCTTCATAAAACCATTTGCCAATTGTTCTTAATCTCATGTTGCCCCGTATTTTTCTGCATTCTATCATTTCAGAAACAACAGAAGAATTTTAGGAGAGACCAAGAGCGATGGCATTTGTATTTGTGAAAGCAAACCTTTGTGATTGTAGGATCGCGTTACTTTGAGAAGCAGAAGATACGAACATTTGTGATGTTTATGGCATAAATTGTGTAAGTGTTAATTAAATTACTTTAACTTTTGAAGTGATCTTATATTTTTATATTAAAAATATTAAACTCGTAACAATAAACAATCGAACAATCCGTTAAAACTGACTACTTCGGTTCTTATTATCAACCCTAATTACTGCATAGCATAACAAACTATTTCCAAAGAAAACAAATTTTTAGCAACGGTGGTGGCAATTGAAACGTTGACGGAATGACATATTATAATGCTTCTTTAGATTCAAACTGTGCTTCCCAAGTTGCGTAGTTGTTTTTGTTTATAGAATTGTCATTGTCAAAATTTGGTCAGCGTATACTATTTCATTCCTTTCACTACCCACATAACCAGTCATTTGTACATTTTTATCTGAAGACACTCACGTTATAAGACAACACAGCAGGAGGTAAAGATGGACACAGGAATAGTGATATAACAAATGACACTTTTTTCATTATTGCTTCGGAAAGCAACAAGTTTGTAGAAATGCGTAAATCGTGAGGTGCACAATTTGCTGCGTAGAGGCAACATTATATCCTGTCCTGGTTTGTCGAAAATTCTCTAAAGGTACTAGCATAATATGAAGAAGAAGAAGTGTCTGTGTGTATGAGATTATCATTTGTAAACTGAGCAACTCATCACAAGAGGCCTACGTCATCATGGCTCATTTGATTTATTGAGTGTAAAAGCTGAAGGATTTATTTCAGCATGTCAATCTCTCATTGCTTTTCACCCAAAACCAATAATAATTAAAAAATGAACATGATATAACTGCATTCAACTTTTTAAGTTTTACGTAATGAAATGATGCCACAACAATTGCAAGCTGAAATATTGTTTATTTTATCGCAAAATCCTAATAATATAAGAAAAAAATGCCGCACATGCCATAAAGATTTTATAAGAGTGTGAGTCCACTAGAGTACGTGCCCATCATGCATAAAATATTCGTAGCCAGACCAGTCAAGGATGAAAATTACCTTATTAAACACCCATTCCCTCTATTCTCCATCCGAATCACGTACAATGGAACGAGGATAGTTATTAAAATTACTGCCTCAAAACCAAACATGAAGGACCAATAATATAAAATACTTAACTTAATGGACATATCTGTTGTTAGTTTTGCATGTAAAGTGAGAAGCCATTCAGTTCTGCACTAACCATTTATTGTATCATTCGTCATCATTTCATTTCTTTGATGAGTTAATGAAATGTTAAGGACCAATATGTAGGTACGTATGTCTAAGCTTGTAATTAGTATTTATTCACAATTTTGGATTTTTCTTCATGAAGGCATTTTAATGGTTTTATTGGTATTGCATAAAGTATTCAATACTAAATGACATAGTTTAAAAACTTTAAATGCAAAACGGCAATCTCTGTTTTATAAAGAAATCACAGCAATAAAAATGTGTACATTATTGCCTTTATTGTTGTGTGAATTTAGCCATGAACACTGAAAGCCATAAAATAGTTTACTTTCCGCATCTTTACCTAACGTTCCAATCTTAATTCGTTTCTTGCTTACCTTCATTACTTTTATCTTCTTACTTAACACTTGCCTAATTTGCTAAATCAATCCAAGAAAAAATTCACATGATCTCGTATTAATTCATTTTGAAAATATATTGAAGGAAATATAGTGTTAATACTTTAATTGCAATTTGTGATAAAATGGGCATAGTGTGATATGAAGGCTTTGGATTGGACGCAAACATTACAAAACGAAAGTAAAAGAAACTGCAAAACAGTAAAAAAATTAATAGATGCAGGATAATGCTTTTGCAAATCATTTGTTGTATCCATCTGCAGATGGAACATTGTAGCCAGAAGGAGAGTTTTGAGCAGGAACTCCATAAATGGCTGGTGCTGGAGTCGTCGCTAGCTTGGCAGGGTCCTTGTATCGAATGAAATACACTTCTGGTTTGGATGGCTTTGTTGGAGGTGGTCCAGAGAATTGAACGTCGGGTTGTTCCTCAGCCTTCTTCAACAAAACGTAAACCAATGTTTTTCTTCCACCATCGTTTGGCAGGTCAACCACTTGCTGATCTGGAGCTGCTGGCGCGGGTGCCTTTACGAAAATAATGTTTACATGCTTTTCATCTCCTCCGGGACCTTATATAATACCCAAAACCAATAATTACTTAAATATGTTTTCATAATTTTCTCTCAATTAGCAGTTAGAACAGAATTAGAAATCGGTGATCAGTACCTCGAATGCGACGTATTTTTGACTCATGAGGTCCATCATTAGGAACTGAAATTTTCACAATTTTTATGCACTTTTGTAATATGTCATTATAATTTTTAAAACAATAGATTACCTGAATGTACGAAGACGTGTCGGAAAACTTTCAAATCCTTGGGAGCATCATCAACTTCATTCTCTTGAGCAAGCGGCTGCGGGGGTAAGTACGGATTCCCAAGTGGTGCACCGTACTGCTGCCTTGAATCTGGGTATTGTGCTAACGCAGTTGTAACTGCCAAAAGCAGAACTAGAAATCTGTACATGGTTTCTGATTTTTTAAAATGTTATGAATATTATAATACAATGGAAATTCTGGAAACTTCAAGAGATGCTGCAGTTGTAACTGATATACCGCCGCAATGAAACTATGTCATTTTCTTACTACCGCTGCTGCTTTTAAGCAAAAAGGTGCCATAAACAATCTTCATTTTGAAAATAATCAATTGCAATCAGAAATCAACATTGAGTCAATGTAAAGGTTTGTGTTCTTGACACACTGAATGACTCTCAAGAAAAACTAACCAAAAGCATACCGCATGTTCGGAAACCTGACCAGTACAAATAAATTTCCGTTATTGTTACAGTTATGATGATGTCCAAACATTCAATGCCAATTATTCAATTGATTATAAAGTACTCTGGTAGCTGCATTTGCGTCTGTACTACAAATCTTTTGTGATTTATGAAACCGTTTCATGGAGTTGTTCTGAGCTGAACTGCCCCTTGTTATGTGCTGAAAATGCTGATTCATTCAAACTCTAGAGAGTAGTGTATTTCGAAATCCTTTAGACAAGATTATTCTACAATTAGACTGCGACTGCAGTTCATACCCAACAAATTTATGGCTCTTACTGTGTATAAAATATCTTAATGCTTAGCCTTTCATCATTTGCATAATGCTCACAAATCAGCAAAGCATCTAGGGCAGATGAATCGTTTAATTGTCCAAAAAGGTTGTGCAAATTCTGATCTTACTTTTGGTAGCTGAATATTTCTTCTGACGATGGGTTTTTACCTTTGTCCCTACACACGTGTGATCACTTGTAATTTGATTGTTATGTTTTATCCTTTGCAGTTTTGAACCAAAGTGTTGGTGTGATTTTTATAATTTGTAAATTACTGAGTTCAAATCCGAAATTGATTAATGTGATCGGTGATTACTATAATTATCCATCCTATGCACAAGTAGAAAACAGTGGCGTGGGATGTTTCGTGGTAATCCTACCTATGAATACACCGCATCATATCGCACCAACTCTTTACATTTAAAAGATTTCAATCGATTAAGTAACAATAATAACAGGATATATGGTAATACATTAGATGCAAGCAACGCATCATAGTATTATAATAAATACGTCATGAGCATAAGTGCATTGAAATGCGCTTTGAAAAGAGTTTGGCAAGATAGCCTATCATTATTACGTCATTCGACGACAGAGTTGTGTCCTGTGTAGGTGAGACGAGAACTACCATTCCATTTTATTTTACACAATAATTTTGGTATGACAGACGAGACAGATTCTTGCACAGCTTCCCACGCCTATCCTGTCGGGCCTACCTGCAAGCAAACTAGCTTGTCTGTAACTATAAACCGAGTATCTTGCTTTCTCCTTATGTGATACTGTTGACTTGCTTTAACACAATCTAAAATATCTAAAAACCCAGCACATGGATGTTCATTATTATTATTATTATTGAATTGCAGATTGGAACTGAATCCGGGCGAATCTTATTGCACACGGTACTGGTCACTGCTGTTGGTCCAGAGAATAGGGGAATAGGTCAGGTTATCTCTGCAACACTCTCCAAGAGTACTCCTTCATCTTTGAGATGGATAGGAAGCTGGTGCATGAAGTTAATTAAGACATAAATCAACATTGGTGCGTCTTGTATGAATTTACTCCAGCAAAGTTTTGGAGATTTTGGTTCAGGATAACGTAAAATTTTAGGAGCTTAATCTCAGCTTTGTTTAATTTGTGCCTTACAAAACTGTGATAGGGTCAAAATTATTGCCCTGGCCTTAATAATGAGAAAATACAATATGGGTACGATTGTACACATCTTTTTACTGATTTTCTACTGTTAATTTATTCAAAATCCTTGCAACAGCATGAGTAATTTGTTGTTCGTGTTGCTTTCGCCCATTCATAATTGATTTTATGTTCACACATTTAGCATTTTTTACAAGATAAAATAGTAAGGAATTAAATTATTGATTATTGAATAGCACAGCACAGTCGAGAGACAAACATTGTACAAGGCATGCATGCTTCTCTCATTATTTTTTGTTTTGCATAAAAACTAAAGTGCTAGTATGTACACAAAACGATCATAGTATAATCGATAAAACATATGCAAAGAGAGCTTCATATCTTCATTTATTATATCAATTGTTAGCATTTTTAAACGTATGATTGCCCTTAATTTCCTACATTTACTAAAATTTACCACCGTCATTATCCATTTATCGTAATTAATCAAATTGTGATGGGAGCAGCATAATCATGCAGATTCCAGTACGGAAAAACAAACACCGACCAGTCATTTATCACTTATGATCTACATTCTACATTTTTTTAAACAACAGGAAACGTTGAAACTTTTAGTTGTGCTCTGTGCGTATTTCATTAATTTTATTGCAGTGAGCCTCGGTAATAATTCACTCAATCAGAGGACTGGTCAATTTTGAGAGAAGTGAAAGAACCAAAGGGAATTTTTTATTCATTTGTGATGAGTAGCAATTCTATATATTTACACGAATGTCCACAGTAAAAATTTGCTGAAGCTTTTCCCTTTCTGGAGGAGAGAATGATTTCAATCAACTATAACTTACAATGTCCACATTGTGTTTGATTTTTTATCGTTTTTATATGCATCTCTGATTTATTTCTGAGAATTCGGGGCAAAATTGGACAGATCATTGCTGCTCCAAGCTTTTAATGAGCTTGATCGTGTCTAAACAAATGAGGATTTGACAGCACACTTTTCTGCACTTGATCCTTTTTGTCCATTGTATGCATCCACATATTGAATTTTGACATGAACAAACATTTATAACTAAAAGTGTTCTTTGACTCATATAATAATTGTATTATAGACATTATTGCTTTAAACACATATATCTTTACAAATGAAACTCTACCTTTTTATGACTTATTTTTAATTTTAATGAGCAGTTACAATCATAAATTTGTACAATACACTACACATAATAATTATAAATGCAGCGGATTATGCTACACCACAATCATTAAACATGACCAAGAAAATTAATGAATAAAATAAAAAAATTGAACAGATGTAAGACTTGTTGACAAGATATGCTTTTAAAAATCTTCATCCTAGTGTCAACCGTAGCTGTAAAGGTGGGTTTATACTAGATGTTTTTGTATTCATATTATCGTATTTTCCTACTCAGCTTCGTATTTTGAGTGTATATACTTTGTATTCATATTGCTTTTCCTCTTCATACTTTTGAACTCTCAATTGCATTCAT
>JAQIXX010004131.1:0-17195 GCA_034700605.1 Willowsia nigromaculata
TTCACATGGTATGAAAAATGTGTTTTTTCTCATTACTTGAATGCAACTCAGTAAAGCTAAAAAAATTTTGTAAATGACTTGAAACTCAAGTTAGTAGTTGCTAGTTCGTTAGCTTACTTAAAATGCAAACAATGTTTTTGTTCGAAAATGGCGGAAGTACATCCAGGTTACAGAAATCATTGAAATATTAAATTTTTGATTGGAAAACATAAATGTCTACAGTTACTATATAAAGATTATTTGTATAAACGTGAGAATGGTAACTTCCCCAAGACAAGCTGGAAGTGTATTAGTGGGTGCCAGGTCAAAGTGTATACTTATGATGGGATGTTCGAAAGTGCTGGCATCATAAGTTAATCAAGATGCAAAATCTAGAATGTCATTTTTTTAGTTTGTACATTTTCTGAGGCAAATGCAAGTTAACATAGACTCAGCAAAGTTCGATCTAATTTCAGAAAGTCCTTCGACTAAATCAAACTACATCTGATTGAATACGAGTATTATTATTGCAAACCACAAGTATGAAAGCGGAAATATTTGTATTCTCAATTACTTGTATTCAATTAGCTTTGCAATTGACTTAGATTAATTGAAATCAATTCATAAAGTTATATGTGATATTTTATGCATAAAGTGTTATGTGATATTTTATGCATAAAGTTAGATTGAAATTGTACAGTATTACAAAGTGGAAAAAATTAAAACCAAGGAATGTTGTGTATTGTTTGTAAAAAATGTAGCTGCCATTTAGTTATTTAAACATGTGCATTATAGTCAATTCCGTTGGTATTATAGGATTTTGTCGGAGTTTTTTACAGGTACTCTGAACATGATTGACAGTTTTCACCCGGATCATTGTTCCATTTTTTAATGGTTTAAGCTGATCTCCTTAGCGGCCCATTCACCAGCGGCCGATTTAACACGGCCGTGACAAATATAAACTGGTTTCAGTTCAGACAAGTATACAAATGTACTTATCGATACATTTAATTTTTAATTTTGATAGCTCTTGTTATTATTGGAGCTTCATAGGAATATTTATTGGTATCTGCTGGTATATTCCGTAACATGAATAAGTCAAAAAATAAACCTGTGTGTGTTGTACACAATTTATGCACAATGTCAAATGCTGGAAACGTATACGATTTTGTCCAATCAGTATGTTTCAATGTGTTTATATGCATATGTAACAGTATTATCAATTGCTTATATGCCTTCTGCCATAAACAAAATGAGCATTCACTCACTTGATATGAAATATGTGCTCGTGAACGACACCTATTTCTCATTACATAAACGCAACTCCGTAAAGCTCAAATTTATTGTAAATGAATGCATGAGCAAACATGAATGCATGAAGATATTGCATTTATTCACGTATAGTACAAAGTCCCAAAAATCTGTTTTATCAAAATCAATTATCGAAAAGTCAATAATTGAAGAACAGTTCAACTGGAAAGCTTTAATCAGTATATCAGAATTACATACAGAGAATACAAATTGAAAATTTGCAAACGAAAACATTTACTACTATCCTGCTTGTTTTAAACTTCATTATATTGCTATACTTTTCGACATTCAACAATTTTACGCTTCATAAAGTAATACAAAGAGTGACTTGCTGGTTCCCAGATAAAAGTCCGCATTGCTGGTGAATCTGCTCAAGTTGTAAGATTCTACGTTGAAAATCCTGTAATCGCAGTCCTAGGTGTAAAATTTCCCTGGCATGGCTTTCCATTTGCGTTTCCATTCTGCTCCTTTTTGTTGGTGGGCCATCATCCGCGGAAGAACCATCTACCATATCAATTTTCCTCTTTCGATTAATTGATTGAAATTCCATGATTTAGCTGTGCTTAAATTTTCGATCAAGTTTTATTCAAAAGAGCAAGCAAATGGGCGGTTTAACTTGGCTGGTGGCAGGTTAGTGAATGGTAGACGGACTAACAATTGCACCTATCTTTTATACACTCTTTTTTATTAAGCTGGGTGAAATTGTATCGATTTTTCGATATGGTGTTTCATTGTGTACAAAAAGAGAATGAAGAAAACTTAATTACATATTTTTCTTACTCTGAATGGAGCTAATTCATTCATCGCATTATCACTGGGCTGATGCGATGATTCATAACATTATCGCGTTGCTATCGGCAAACAGGAGCCGAAAAAACATTTTATAACACAAAAATCATATATTCGGGAAAAGCGTACTTACTCGCACAGATTTCAATTTTCAGAAAAAATTTTGATGTCACGGGAACAAGTGAGAGGCGCTTAAATTGATTTAATGAATGTTGCGACGATGCCAATAACCTCTACACTTGTGAATTAAATTTGCTCACAATTGTCATGTAAGTCAAAAATTGAATTGTCGATAAAGTCTCGGGGGATTTTACAAAATTTGACTTGTTTGAAAGTTGCGAAGAAAATAATTTTAATTTTCTGAAAATTCTCAATATACTATACAAGATAAAAACATGCAGATACATTCAACATGTAAAAAATGGAAAAAATCATAAATTTACATGATTATAAGCCAAGGGACCTTTTACGTGTGAAACTATAACATGTAAAAACTAAATCCTGAATAAACTGAATCCCCTACTTACCCGCGGTTAAGTTGAGGAGCTTATATGAAACATGAATCCAGCATCTGTATCAATTGATATTGCTGGTATATTCCGCAAAATCTATTAATAAACCTGTGTGTGGTTGGAAGAGCTTTGTACATAATTTATGCACAATGTCAAATAATTGATCTCGTCCAGTCAGTATGTTTCAATGCGTTTATGTGCATATGTAATACTATTATAAACTTGTTGTATGCTTTTCGCATCTAATCAAATGGACGATCATTCACATGGTATGAAAAATGTGTTTTTTCTCATTACTTGAATGCAACTCAGTAAAGCTAAAAAAATTTTGTAAATGATCAGTTCAAACATGAATGCATTGAGGTATAACATTTTTTTAAGTCTAATACAGAATCCCAAAAAACTATTGTACCGAAATGACTTATTCAATACAAGTTTATCTGGAATAAGTGAATCAGCATATCGGAATTACATACAGAAAATACAAATTGTAAATTTGCACAAATATTCACTTCTATCTTACTTGCTTATAATACTGCCATACTTTTCGACATTTAACAATTTTATGCTTCATACAGTAATATAGGATTCTACGAAAAAACTCCTGTAGTCGTACTTCTGCGTAAGTGTAAATTACTCCTGCCATGGCTTTCCATTTGGGTTTCCATTCTGCATTTTTTGTTTGTGGGCCATCATTCGCGGACGAACCATCTACCATATCAATGTTCCTCTTTCGATTAATTCATTAAAATTCCATGATTTAGCTGTTCTTAAATTTTCAAGCGTTGCTTCTCCATATTGAGTTTAATTGAGTTAGCAGAGGCAGAGCTTTTACTTGGCTGGTTGCCGGTTAGTGAATGATAGACGGACCAACGATTGCACCCGTCTTTTATACACGCTGCATTAATTAGCTTGGTAAATTTGCATCAATTTTTTCCTACGATGTTTCATTGTGTACAAAAGGAGAATGAAGAAAATTTAAGTACATATCGCCTCCTAAGATCCATTTTCAGACTTTTGAGAACGCGTAATTGATAAACATCACACAAATGAAAACGCGTAAGAAAATAACATCAGACACATGAAAATGCCTAAGGAAATGACATCATACACTTGCAAAAATCCAGCTTTTGGGGACAAGCGATACAAAGCATGCATGTTATTTGGGACTCTTTAAATAATTCTGCTTTATAATGATAAAAAATTAGTTTTGCAGCTTGTACAAAGTGTTAACGATTACTATGATGGTTACTCTAATATTGTCAAAAGGAATCAACTGCGAATTTTCAAGATGGCAGTTACTAGAATAGATTCATATGTAGCCTTTTGATATGCACGGAAAATTGTACCTCCTACAACATTTTTGTTAGTTACGGAGAAAATTTTATTTCAGAATATCCTCAATATATGATTTTTTCCGAATTTATTCAAAATGTGATTATTTATCCCAATTTATGATTATTGCAGGTTGGTTCTGTTACAAAACGACGTAAACTGGCATGATAATTTCTACGAATTCATTAACAAATAGCAAGAAATATACTCTTTACTACTTAAACATCTTAGAAATGAATTCTCATGTTAACGCAATGCCTGCCTTAATCCACGGTGATCCTCTGTCTTCAACTTCAAAATTTATTAGCAGACTGGATAACTCGGATTTTTTAATTGAAACTTCAATGGGAAATGAAAACTAAATTAACAGTTTCGATGCAGATATAAAATTAAACAAATTTTATGAGCATTCACGAGAAATGAGAACTTAAAACTGAATCTTAAATCACTTGCACAACAACATGCTTTCATAGATGGGACGACATACGTGTTTTATTTGCCTAAGTTGTAGCTATCATCCATATATTTGACGTCTTGATATCCGAGCTTTGCTAAAATAGACATTTAGCTCATGTAGGTACCACGTCAAGCTCCTTTAAATTCCTTCGTACACCAAAACATACTATTTAAAGTTAAGATATACAATGGTTTAATAGTTAATCATTGGTTCAAATCACACATGTTAAAAACTTAGTTTCAATAGTTAAGCTTTATTCAGCAATTTTAATTAAAAATAATTTCCTCAAAGTTAAATACGATTAATAGTTTTGTGATTATCTAGCATACTCTACAATGAAAACCTTATGTAAACTAGAATACAAATTTCATTGCAGGTATACCATGAGACATAAACTAATTTCACAGACCAGAAGCCATGTACACTTAAACAATGAGCTGAAGGCTTTGTTTTAGTTAATAGTAAGGATTTTGAAAAGGCACGCTCATTGCATAAATATAATAAATCATACGTAAGGTTAGTAGTGCTTTTACCCTGATTGACCTATCCATTAATTTCGTTTAATTTGACGTGTCTATTTGCAAAAAGTGCAATGAAGATATACTCATGCACAATCTGAATACAACTTAATGGGTAAAACAAACAAATCGTATGCATATCAGCAAAACCCCAAATGCAATAATTCCCCAGTCCAACTCAAAATTGCAATTCCTTGTCAAATTGTTATTATCACGGTTGTATAATTTTGTTCATTTGTTGCAAATCCAGTTTTAAAAATAATAAATAAGCATTTCGTATTCCTCGGTTGAGACAATACTGAATCAAATTACTAACGTATGTTTTAACCGTGCTACTGTGATCACGCAAAATTTTTCCCTGCATATTTTCATTCTACTTATCGATATAATTTTCAGCTCTAAAATTACTCAAAGAGAGATCAGAATTTACACGTTTGAAGGAATATGTTTCCAGAAAATATGTTTGAACGTTTTAAAGGACATACACTGTGTCATTTTGTCAGAGTTTTATGTATATGGCATAAAAATTAACAAGGATGTCTAAAAAGTAGCCAAATGGTAACTTTGTTTACCCACTTTGTACGCATGAAGCTCTTATCAGCCAGCAGATAAAGCTTCTACATACCACAGATAAGAAACCGAGTGTAAAAATATTTTGTGCTTTTCCAAATGACAACCAAAGAAGTGAAGTTTAGGAATTCAATGACATTTGTCTACATATTGTCTTTCTTTGCATTTTCAAAATTTAGAATGAAATATTTTGAACAGAAAATCCCTTACTGACGTAGCAAATGTTTTAGTAGATTCAATTACATATTTTAACCGTAAAATTACATGTGTGTGGCATAATAGTCAAAAAGCATTCTTGGCATACATTTATAAATATTTTAAGTAATAAGAAACTATAAATCTGAACAATATTAATTAAAATATCAGGCACTAGGTACGATCAAAAATCTACAATTATTTAATTTTTATGCATTCCGAGACAAATCCTGACATGTTGACATCCTAAAGCTTTGTAGTTCTTCTCCCAGTTGCAGCTTATGTATTGAGCCTGGATGTGTTAACATGTTAATATTTATGAGGATTTTTTCTGTCCCAAAAGCAAGACGAATTTGCTCAGAGGTGTCAAAGTCATGTTCCAGAGAACCTGTATCCTCTTCTCAAGATAACATGTAGCTAGAAAACAAACAATTATGACTTTATAAGAAAGTTCAATTATCAGTGATTAAGATAAAGTAAATACCCACTATTTCAAAAAGAACTATCAATCCACAGCAAAATTTTGGTAGCTTCCAACTAAAAACTTTAAAATTGCTTGGGTATTAAGGGGATAAAAAAGAAATGTTCTGATATTGCAGGAAGGTATTGGGCACCTCAGCTGTAGTGTCTGCTGATTTTCGAGATTGTGTGCGGAAGTCAAATCGTGACTACATTCCGGTAACTAAGCCATTGCCACCAGAATTGGAGCGCGACTTTGTACTGTCCTCAGCATTTGAGCCAAAGGGGCATATGCGATGTCGTTTCTCTAGAGAAAGCAGATTTTCACCCATTAGTACGCAGCATACTTGTATCCAATTGATTCAAAATTAACAGTTGAATCTCACCAATAACCTTTTGCATCATTTTTACTGTGTAAAAATGACTCTTGGTGTCTATTTTATATCATGACTGGAAATAACCAATACATTTTTTCAAAGTTTTAAATCATACATATCTGTAATTTTAGTCATCATATGATCGCCATAATATGCTTTCTTTCTTGCTTAATATATTCTTTTTCATGTCAAGAAAAAATTATTTAGAATATTAAATATTTATATTTTCAATACGAGCATATGATTTTAACTGAGAATTTTTTGCTTAGTATGACTCTTATAAAAAATTAAGGAATTTGTATCTGAACTGTGTCTGTTTAGGAAAATTGTTGTGAAGGAGGTACAGATGTTTAAAAATTTACTGCTAATATCAAAGTACACAAGTGTTTATTTTCACACATGCAAATGACAGCTCAAAGTACATACATGTACTCGGATATGATACGTTTTAATTTATACGGTTCTACCATAGCCGTGGATTATTTTATATATCATACTATAAATTCGTTAGCATCAAGTCTACCAACAATGTCTGAATTGCATAAAAATTAACAAATTTTACGATGTTACAAACTTTTTGCATAAATTCATCTATTCAGATTTTCTACGTGTTTTAAACTGGTGACACTACATAAATTGTCAATATGGGAATTATACGCGCAAGATTGAACTCAGGAGCCACCCACAATCTAAAAATATATCATGATTAACGCTGAAGATAAATTTTAAGCAGTAACAGCTAGTAATCTTACTTTTGACAATTGCCGAATGTTAAAAACCATCTGAAGCGAAAGTAAGTTTGAAACCATAATGGTCTATTCCAACAGAATTTTGCATCCAAGAAACTAGAAGAACATAAACATATTCAACCCATTAATTTTTTTTACATTTGCAGTTTTCTTATGGATTAATGAGCATTAACTATAACATAGATAGCACTGTATAATTACTAACCAATATTATATTTAAAACGCTTTCTTCAGTTGAAAGAACTATGATCTCTACCAGTTTGGATTGCAGGCTACCAAGGATTCTGACGAACAATAAATTCAGCACAAAACTACAAATAATTCCAACTCAAACTAATGAATTGTGACCTAAAATAAAAACTAAGAAAGATTTTAATGAAAAAGGAAAAAAGTAATAGGTCGAAAAGTAAATAAGTGGGAGTTTAGCAAGTCAAGGTAAACGAAGTTGCAATGCATGCATGTATATGAATGGAAATATTTGTTTGCAAAAATCGCATTGCACGTATCACAAATATGTGCCCTAATCTCTTAATTTGTGATGTTAATATAGTTTTTCCATTTTGATATTATGTACGGTTTGCAAAAATGCTGCCTCATATATAATACAAGAAGATTTTGTACGCCCAAAGCCTTTGGAAGCATACTCTCTTCTCCCTTAAGTGTGTACATTAAAATGTACTTTGTTTTCAAAATGCGGGCAGGTATGTACCTAGAGAATACAGGAGTAGGGAAAACCAAGTACACTGCTCAAATCAGTAATATTTTATGCCGATATCAATTGAACTGCTCAGATTTTTGCTTAGCTAATCATAAGTAATGCTCTCAACGTTATCAGGTTCCCTCATGCCATCCATAACACTTATGGGTCATAAAATTATATTCCACTGTCTATGTACTATCTCATATATTATTTCACTTCTACTTATCTCCCACTGACTACAATTTTGTGTTTCATTTCGATAATAAACCCAATTTAGCATTAAATTTTCAATATCATAAAATGCTCATGCAGTCATTACGGACATGGAAATTCTTACAAATGGCTCGGGAGCACACAGTTTGCCATCCCTGGTCAACCTGAAAAATCCCTGGTGAAACCCTTCCCTGATCCAAAATGAAATCCCTGATGCCCCCAAAACCCAATCCCTGGTGAGACCAAAAAACCCTGAAATTCGCTAAAATCTCGGCGAAAATCCCTGATTTTCCATCAAAATTCCCTGATGAGCAAAAAAAAACAGGTCCCTGATCAATACCCAATCCCTGGTACCAAAAATAAATCCCTGGGAGCACCGCTCCCGTGCTCCGTAAGAATTTCCATGTCCGAGTCATTATATATTGTAACGTTCACTTGCGCTTTAGCATCCTGATGCGTTTTTGTTCATGTGGCAGTGGTGATACCATTTTCCCTGTAGAATGCATTTATGCTCAGTTTTTGGAAGCAAACGTGGTATCTTTTACTTGTATCAGTTTTGAAAGCCAGCCTCGTTTTAGTTACACATCCATCTGCTTTATGTGCTAAATCATTTGCGTTATACTTTGTGCATTATGTGGGATTACTACTCACACCTAAATTACATTAAACTCACGTATGCAGTGTTATCAATGTTATATTCACTATGATCGATGCATCATGTCTTATATAACTTTTCAGATTTAAGATAACTTCATACATCAGTACTTGTATGCTTTGACAATTCACCATTATGAAGTAATGGTATTGAAAACATTGGTCCAAAATACGCCATAAAGTAGTGGTTTTGCAGAAAAAATGTCAATATAATGTGTAATAACTTTTAACTTTGGCGCGTCCCAACATGATGGGACAATTTCAACAAGACACCCGCTTCACATGGTATTTAAAAGGCAACCAAATATGTGAAGTTACAAGGGTGTGCATTGAACATTCAAGAGATTTCAAACACAATGGAAATAAAATGCAAAGTACAACTTCATTTCAAAATCAATTAAATTTACTTTGAAGGTCTCAATATTTTTATTCAAGTTGCAGTGTTATAAACTTGTGAATGCCACAAACATAAAAGCATGCATCAACTTAATTATGAAAAACAAGTTAGAGTGCCCAGTGTCAGCGAATTCTTGTTTATCCTATTAAAATTTATATATCTGAGGTAAGGACTTTGATACATTCTGAGTGATCTCTTTGAGAGGTAGTTAATGGCAAATTTTGCAAGGCAAATTGTTAAGTTTATGTGCTTACTTTTCTGAACAAGGGCAACCTGTAACATGTATGATTGTTTCCAAAACACTACTTTCTACTTTATTTTCCTAAATTTAAAAACAGGTGTATGCAAAAAAGAAAAGACAGAAAAATTTCATGAAGCTTTTGGATTATTAGTTTAGTTAGATTTTTTCGTCAAACACCAGCAATTCACTTCTACATCAAGTAATTTACTTAATTTTAAATATTGAAATCAATCTTAGAAACATTTTCATATCCATTTTGAAAAAAGTCCCCTCTAAATTTTCAGCTGAATGATATGCTTATAATTTATCAACATTTTTATTACTTCGAAAAATATAAGGACTTAATGTTTCCCATACTGGCACTCGAGCCGAGCCCGTTTTTGAACTGGTAAAATATATGCACCACTATGTAATTAACCATTCACTAGAGTTCGCACATACTAAAGTCGTAAATTTTTCTCCACAATAGAGTTTTCTCTCGTTTCATACTTGTACCAGCCCATCGTTTTTATCTTCACGCCGTTGAGATTTCAAAGGAAGTGATCATGAAATATAATGAACACCTTTTGCGAGGTATATTATTGGATACGGAACAACATGCATTCAAGTGACTCGTCATCGTTCAGTAGATAAATTTGACCAGGACAAATAAGCAATGTAAACAAGCATTTACTGTTGAGCATTTACGACGAACGATATGATGTAGCAATAGCAATCAAAGAATATCGTTTACTCACAAGGACGTCTCCCTCGACGTAAAAATAAAAATGGTTTGAATTTCGTTTGAATCTTTTTAGATCTTTCCATAAATTAAAATCAGCGGAAAGGAAACTTAATTGAAAGTTAGTTATCAAAACTTTCAACCAACTTTTGAAGTAAAAGTCGATATTGAGTAACTGTGACTTTTCAATCAATTACAGGAGATATTCAATATTATTTGCAGTTATTTTACTATAATTTTTCATGCACTAAATTAGCGGTTCTGACTGTATTTGTATTCGCATTATATGCATAAGGGTTTCACGTTGAAAACATGCAGTGAGTAGAAATATCCGGGACTATGGGTCAGTTCATTAGTAGGATTTGAGTTTTTCCTACTTGCCGAATCGTTTAAATTTGAAGTCATTTCTATAGTTTCATAGTTGGATTCATACAAAATTCATTATCAAAATTTCTGTGAAACAAATGCTTAAAATAATGTTACTACCTCCTGCTTAGATGCCAAATTTAATTAAAACATTATGAAAATTATGATTTAAAGTGTTACAGATAGTTTTTTAGAATATTCTGTGAAAATTTTGATTGTTGTATGTATATATTTTTAGTATAGTAGCATAGTGATTTGTAAAATATAAAAATTTAGACTTTGTTTTGGAGTTTAAAATGGCTTGTCGGGGAATAGCCTTGTAAGTTTATAGCGAGCAAAGTATCGTAGTAGGCATAAAAGCTCCTCAAAACACCAAATCAACAAGTAGTGATAGCCAACAAAAGCATGTATTAATGCACGCATTACATACCGCATTATTTGATATCGCATATACCGTAAAATCTGAAATAGACGCCCCAGCGTATACGTGCGAAATCGATTGTTTCGTCCGTATACGCCAAGGCGTTTATTAAAGATAAAGAGAAAGGAGTAATTGACGGAGCGTCTATTTACTCCGCCAACTTTTCGTATGAAAAATTTTCTAAAATTTCTTCTTCATGATGCATAAAAATGAGACAAAACTTAATATATCCATGTAATTTTGTATGCTTTGTGTGTTCGAAATGCACACATAAGGCAAAATAGATCGAATACAGTGTTTTATGGTGACTTAAATGCATACACATGTACCGTTGTGCATCTGTTACTTCTCAGTAACTTCATTGAGGGGGCGTCGATTAGGAGGGAGGCGCGTAATTAGGGGACGTGTATTTACTCCGTCAACTTTTTACTCCGTCGACGCCAGGGTGTATATTAAAGAGGGGCGCTTAATTCTGAAGAGGCGTATATTCCAGGTTTTACGGTATACTACCTTACCAATTTCATTTTTACTCAGCAGCAAGATAAGGTTGCACATAAAATGGTATTTATTGAAGCCGTACATATCTATTTATCATAACAAAATTACACTGTACCAAAAACTTGCGTTTGGCATGTTCAAAAGTTTGAGCTCTACTTTCAAATTTCAAACCATCCAAATATGACTATACTTTAGTGCTGTGAGACTTGTTATGTGTTAAACTCACAAATACAATAAATACTGCAAAGCTGGGGAGACTGAACTGGTACCACAGCAGGTAAGGTGAATGCTGATATTGTTGTCCTTTTTTTATATTAGTATGATATTAGTAGTGAGAATTTATCAGTGAAAACCTCATCAAAATTTAACTAAATTTAAGTCTTCCAGACTCCACATATGTAAGAAAGCGAGCTTAAAACTGTATTCAACTAATTAACGAGGCAAGTCCATTCACTAATATATGGAAATAAATTTGTGTATGCATAGGGCATTCTTTGATTGATTTTGTACACGATAAAACGTTTTTAACTTTAAAGTATATGCAATATTCTTCAGTTGTTAAAATTTATTGAAATTTTCAGATGGATAAAAAACTACCTTTAGTAGTTAAGTCCAATGACGAACCGGACTCCAAAAATGAGGACGCAAAATCTCTGTGTGCATTTGAACTTTTTCCTGAGCTTAGTTTTGACGTAGCTCAGCATCAAAATTGGTTATATATGATTTAGTTAATTTATTCACCATTTATTAAATTGAGTGCCTTTTGAAGTAATAATGTTTTTCCATATTTGTGCAGGAAATCAATTTATCTGATAAAACTTCTGAAAAAATTGTCAGCCCCATTCGCATGCAAGATGCCAAACGTCATAGTTGTCTGTGGGTATTCTTCTGAAGGAAAAAGTTCATTGATCAATACCCTGATGAATGATAGTAGTACCAACTGGGTTGATATAGCTGATACAAGCGTAAGAAACCATTTGTATAAATTTGCGTAAGAGAACTCCCATTTAAAAGTAAATAATGTACTGTTAAGACCCTAATATTTAAACTAAATATATGATCACCTTATTTAAATATTTTTTAGCTTAATAATATTATCAATCAGTTTAAAAAGAAAAAAGATTGATGTAAAAACATCTGACATATTAAGCATGAATATCAAGAAATTTTTTTTAATCCCTAATACTAAAAATTACGGATAAAATTACTTCAGTCGCGATCTTTAAAAAGCATCACATACTTTTTAGGATGAGAAATTGTAAGCAGGGCAGCTAAATTTCATAAAATGTCTATTACCTATATATGAAGGTGGATTCACGTGCAATAATGGAAGAATGCAGGAGTCGTTACGAAGAACTAATGGAAAAGTCGATGAGCACATCAAACTCGACCGAAGAACTTGAGAAATGCCATGAGACAATGAAGCAAAGAATTTTGGAAGAGTGCGCTAGAAAAAACCCGCATTTATTCAATAACCCAGGAAACTATTTTGGAATGGCGACACAACTAATGGAAACCATTAATTCAGTCTTCAAAAAGATCAAACGTCATTTTGAAATATCAATAAGACGGGAGGCAAATAGTGTACGAGCGTCTGATTTAGCTGATGAAGCTGTTGTTCTGTATGAAAACAGGATGAGAGATTTTTCATTGAGTAATCACAACTATACTGTGGCGGATGCAGTCCAGGCGCACGACCACATTTCTAAGGAAGTAACTGCACTTTCAACAAAAGCAGCAAAGGTGGAAGAAGTAGGCCATTTGCTACTGATGCTTAACAAAAGGCTTGAACGAAGACGCCCCAGTGTTTTGGGAAACAAACAGTCCGGTTTACAAATAAAATCGGATGCATTTCTCTTTTATGATGGGAAAGGTAATGCCAAAACACAAATTAGAAATAAAACACAGAAAAATGCTGGATGCCAGACAGAATTGAGCGATTTTGTGAAAATGTCGGTTGAAATTTGCAACGGCAAATTTTCTTTTGTAGTTCCCGAAAACTCTAAAGTTCCTTGCACTTTCACAGGAAAATGCTGGGTCTCTGAAGAGAAGCAGCGACACATAAATTATTCATTGTCTCATGGTAAGCAATCCAACAACTCTGTAAATGAACTAGTCGGAAAATTTGTTGTTGATGAAAACATTGCTAAAAAAGCTGTGCAACAGGAAGGGAAGGCAACTATGACCTTGGACGAAGCTGGAGTACTTCAAGTTGAGGCTTCAGCATATACTTCTGGAGGTTCTGGCTCTATAATGGTCATGGCAAAAAGAGAATTTAAGAGCATTCAGGAATAAGGTTTGAAGAGTTGTTGCCTATAAAATAAAATCGGCTTCAGTAACGTATATTGCTATCACAATTTTGCTAGAATCATTGAAAAATTGGAGTTATCAAACCAAAGTTTAAACTAATAATATAATCTAATTTGCTATCTATTACTCCCTAAAGAATTTAAACCAATTTCTTGAATATTTCAAGGTTTTGCTTTAAAAAATTTTCCTTCAAAATACCATGAGCAAACACATTCCGATACATAACAAACATGTAAAATTAATTACATAATTATAAACAAGCTGTAATTTTAAGTAATTTCTAATTCGTACTCAACGCTAATATGTATTTGTTCTAGTTAATTAAAAGTCAACTATAATATAAATTGTGTCTTCATGAGACAAGCAAAAACAGCTACAACAATTTTGGAGTACTTATAGCTTAGAACATTTTCAGATATAAAAGTTAAAAAAACAAATATGAAAATTTAAAACTCAATTTTTATCACTAATTATTATTACATAATACATTAACTTGTCAAAATTTGACTAAATAACCCTGTTAGTAGATTCTGCTAAGCAGAATAACCCTAAAGATACGTAGGAATGCTAACCTGTGTGACAAATAAATAAATAAATAAACAATGAGATAATAATTAATATCCAATAAGCACATTCATTATTGTAACATTGTCAAATATGTGCCTTAAAAATAATCGTTTTATGCACTACCTGCATTAAATTTTAATTTTTACCAAATAATGATCATTTGTAAAAATTGTCTTTACAATTTTAATGACAATTTGTTAAGATCAGATATTAAAAAATGTTCCACTATCTTGAGCAAGCATTAGAGAATAAATCTATAATAATATATTACCTAAAGTTTATAGACATATGTGTGCGAATGTAATTCCCAAGACTTATGTACCAAACCACACTTTGGATTTGACATTTCATTCTAACAATCGGCAATTAAAGTTTAAAAAAATAATCTTTTAGATATTTATATTGAGTAAGCTTTTTGGCATTGATGGTGCATCAGATGTTCTGAGTTTTTTTTATAAAACCATTAACGACGTCAAATAGTAATTTTTATAGGTTTAAAAACTAACATGCATTCGCCTGTCACTTTCGTCATACATAATCTTTTGTGCAAAAAGTATAGGAGCGTGAATTTGTAATTTTTGGAAATGCAAAGCTAGTTTTTGCTTGTTTATTGCACAGATATCAATCATAATTCACAATAGATCACACTCAACAATGGTTTATCCATTTAAAAATTTCAGGGAACTTCAATTACAAGTTTCCTTTATTACAGAAAAACAACATCGAATCATCTTGCTTCATTCACAAGTTATCATAAAAACGTGATCACAAGATCAATAGGTGTACTCTGTGTGTACACTCTGTGTAATCACTGTGTACACACATATATACTACATCACATGTCGGGAAAAAGAATTGTGAATAAAGAATGAACTGAATAGAAGACCTGCCTGAAAAAGTTCCGTTTTCTCATTTTTACCTACATATAAAGAACTGCGATTTCTATATTTTTGGTTTGTCTGTCAGTCTGTCCTAATTTTTCATAGGCCCTTCATAGTGCTACGGACCACAGAGAAAGGAAGCCGAAATAAAGAAACGGCAACCAGGGCAAACCGACTTAGATGTTTATGGCGTTTCTAGTATATAGTGTCGAAAGTTGAATTGTCCCGTTTTTTACTATGTAAATACCGCGAAATGTATCGGAATGTTTCTTTGTATATTCCGATGCATCATTCAAGCAGCTGCTGCTCATCAAAGTGCATCGGAATGTACAAAAAAACATTCCGATACATTTCGCGGTATTTACATAGTAAAAAATGGGACAATTCAACTTTCGACACTATATACTAGAAACGCCATAAACATCCAAGTCGGTTTGCCCTGCTTCAGGCACAGACAGTAGCAGTAGAGACATTCCCAAGACATAAACAAGTCATCTCATCGTATTTTTTGAAAGTTAGATTTTTTTAGTGAAATTATTCGAACACCGATCACTGTACCACAACTAAACAATGGGGTTCACAAAAAATGAGCGACTATCGGTTATGATGAGGAAGAGATTCATAAATTGATAATTTAAGCATATCTTAATGGACTGGTGACCAATTTATGAGGCTTTTAAGCCCAAAAAAGCAAACACACACACGTGGAATGGTCACGTGTTATATATCTTACTTCCACTTGGTTCACTACCTTGTGGATTATTTTACATACTTGAATTATACCATTATAATGGCTATAATGACTCATTCATTGTCTTCTTCATTCGTATCTCACATAATTCTTGGTCTCAAAACATTTCGTAGGCGTACAAATATATTTTTCATTGAAGTGAAGATTTTGCGTTTAGATAATTTGCACATTGTGAAGCAAATATGATGGAAATTTTTATTTGCAACGATGAATTTTAGTATGATGGTTTTCGTATGATGGTTTTCTATGAGGTCTCTTAGCCAAGCAAACAAACACGTGGAATGCCCTCGTATTATAATTTATAAATCTTACCTCCACATGATTCAACGTTATGTCGAATATTTTGTAGACTTTAATTAAATTTATCAAACTAACATATTACATATGACTCATATTGATTATCATCATTCTTCGTATTTGCGATAGTTCTTGGCCACAAAATATTTCGTAGGCGTACAAATATTATTTCCCCTTAAAATAAAGATTTTACATTTAGATGTATTCCACGCTAAAAGCTTTTAATTAGCGACGTTAAATTATAGTATGTCTCGCAAGCTAAATTTCATTGCATAAGTTATAACTTATATTGTTAGTGTACGAAAAGCGGCTACATAAACTGTATATATTTTATAAATGGATGAAAATTTATGTCGGTTTGCGCGCAAACGTGACGGGGCTCCATTTGTGGATTTGTGGATAAAATTACCCATACTAAAATGTGACAGACCATGGAACCGACCAGAACTGAGCAATAATATGATGAGAAATATAAATAAGTAGATCATAACCACCTACGATAACAAGTTATATATTGACGAAATGATTCATATTTTTGATACAAAGTATGCCACAGATACTTTTGCTTAAGTTTAATTTGGAATCAGTTGGTAGAGAGCATCCAAAGAACACACTGTTCCCAAAGATATATTTCCACAAAATTTCCTAAAAATGGCGGAGTTTGTAAAGATTTACAAAAATCGAAAAATTGGCGGTCGCTTTCATTCAATTCTTTTGGATTGGTACACCCATTCCGATTCTGCTACAAATGTATGTAATTTTTGTATGTAAATGTGTCGATACGACTTATATTTAAAGCAGTGTTAATGTTAAAGGGATAAATATAAAATTTAAGATATGTGATATTATTCTAAATGTGCTGGTTTGAACATATATTGCTAAGTAGTTTCATACATAAAGGAAATCCAGTAGGCCACACGTTTGACG
>JAQIXX010004132.1:0-17191 GCA_034700605.1 Willowsia nigromaculata
GATACAGAGATTCTCGGCGGGACTATGATGATAGAAATCCTCAAGATGGAAGGGGTAGGGGATATGATGATCGAATGTCACGTGATGGAAGAGGAGGACCCGGAGGACGCGATTATGACGACAGATCTTCACGAGATGGAAGAGGCAGACACTCCTTTGATGATCAAGAGCAAAGAAGGTTACACAAGACACAAAGTTTTAAAACATTGTACTCTAAATCAATTAATTAAATAAATGGAAAGTTGACAAAAAATGTAATTTTGTTTATTTTTATCGTTTTAGATTACAAGTGAGCCAGGGCTGCCCTCGAATGGTATTCTTGGAAGAAGTAAATCTCAACTCTGAGTTTGCTTTTCGCTTGGACTCCAATTCAAACCCTGGCCTGATAAACTACAGATCGATTGCAATGAGTCAAAAGTCCTCTTATGAAGGTGGAGTGGGGAAAGGGATATTTGGAGCGTCTGAAGAAGAAGTTACTCAGGTTTATTCAAAGTTCCACACTCTCCGTTGTAAACTTCCTGATAATGTAAGCGACTCGGATGAACAATCTGGAGATGACGACGATGAAAAGGCTGCGAAAAAGAAGGAATCATTGGCAAAGAATTATATTTCGTTTGATAAGGAGGGTGAAGACACTGGCAACAGAGGAAATGGAGGTGGGCGGGTTGATACGGGTAGGGACTTTGACAGCTACAGCTTTGAGCGGAAGGACGGTGAAATGAGCATAAAAGAACGAATTGAATACTACAACAAGGAAGTGCGAAACCAACCTCAAAATGTTAAATTGTGGAAGGAATTCGTTCAGTTTCAAGACAAAGTGTTTGAAGAATCTGATCAGATTTTTGACCAAGAAGATCAAGGCGGAGGTGGAAAAAGAAAGCGGAAAAGTAACCGAAAGGCTTTACTCGAAAAGAAAATTGCAATATTGGAAAAAGCAATTGGTAAGAAAGAAAAAAGAGTAGCTAAATATTTCAAGATGCATGCATGTTAAAATTTTTTTTTAAATACCATTATTTCCTGTAGAATCCAATCCGAAAAGTTTACAACTTCATCTCTATCGTCTGGAATATTTGATGGAACTCTACAAGCCACGTCATGTACTGACCGAGTGGAAGAAATTGGTTACACAGCATCAACAATCGGCTCCCTTTTGGATTGAATATTTGCTGTTTTCTGCTTCCCAACTGATGATTTATTCCAGCTCATCGACAGTGAGTGTGTTCGAAACGTGCTTTCAAAAATTTCGCCTTATGCTAAGTCCACAGTATCCGGAATTCCAGAGACCCACAAAATTTCCACTATTTGTTGCCGACATTACTTTTGGTCTCAGTCTGCTAATGAGAAGTTCAGGATTTATGGAACGGGCGGTTGCTTTGCATCAAGCTCAGTTGGAATTTGACTTTAACTGCCCGAAAGAATTGTTCAAAGATGAGACGCTGTTAAACTGGAAAGATGAGTCAGGAATATTTGAAACTTTTTGGGACTTGGGAACACCTCGATTCGGCGAACCTGAGGCAAAGGGATGGTCACATTATGTCAAGAATCCTCCAACAGACAAAGTCGCCATTGCAGTGTCGGATAAGCTAATTTCTGATTTTGAAGATGATACGTTTGAAACTTTAAATGAAGAACTGAAGGACCAAGGAGAAGGCAACAATGATAATTTAGTTGTTCGAAACAAGCATAAACCAAACATTTGGCTAAATATGGAATCCTGCCGAAGTAAACTATACTGGCTCCCGTGGAGAAACTCCTGTTCGGATGTGGACGATTGTGAAGATGCACAGAGGGTGGTGCTATCTGGTGACATTTCAAATTTCATTTGCCCAGTTCCAACTGTCAACTTTATCTCTGAATTTGATAGACAAGCAGTTTATTTCCGGCACATTGTCAACTTACTGATGACCCTTCGAGAGGATTTCACACCACATACGCAAACAATAGATCTGGTTTTCTCGCCTTTCCGATCCGTGTCTCTCACCGAATCCACCAGTCTTTTCAGTGAAATATACTACTGGAGAAGAATTGCTGATCTCTACGTGGGTATTAATAATTCGGAGCCAGCATCTAAAGCACATCACGTATTTGCTCCAGAGGGCTTCAAATTATTGGACTTAGTTTCACCAAGCCTAACCACTGCACCTGTACTTCGTCCGGCTTTCTTTGATTTGACACTAAAGGGAATTCAGAGCCCAGATAGCGACCAAGAATTGGACGAAAAGAGATTATCAGTTTTGAAAGAAAATGATACCAAGTTTATGGAAATGTTTCATCAAATTTTGGGATCTGCATTGGAGCAACTTGAACCAGAGTTTTCATGCGTTTTATTTGAAATGTTCCTAAGATTTGAGCAGAAGCTGACTTGCACTCATAGTGCGGATGTCAAGCAGCGCATAAAGTTTGCCAAGGGCCTGATGAAGCATGAAAAAATTAGGAATTCGATTGGAGGTTACCGTGAGATAGCCATGTTGGAATACTTTGGAGGAGATGGAAGTACGCAGAAAGCTGTTGATCTACTGAGCAAAACGATTAATGTTACGGGTAAAGCTTTAAATCTACAAGAGTGGGATCAAGTGGATTTAGAAAAAGACTGGAAGTCTGTTGTCGATCTCGTTTCATTGTATCGCCAACTTTCGGAATTGTGCTTGCAGCAAGGAGACGCTGCCAGTGATTCCAAGGCTTTCTATGCTTTAGTCCAATTAGGAAACTGCTTTCAAGCTGTGGAATATGCATCCTTGGAAGTTAATGAAGATGGAGTCTGGACACCTAAGACTAATGCATTGTTGAAGGCGACCAGGGCCTTTGAAAAGATTATGTCACTTCTTCTACCAAACGTGTTAACAAAGAAGGAGGAGGAAACAACAGAGCAGGAGGAGGAAAAAGATACCAATGTGCAACCAGTTGAAAGCGAAGTTTACAGTAAATGGGGTGGAGATAAATGCGTCGAGTTTATGTTACAGCAGCGTAATTTGATTCTGGAGTGGGTACAGTGCTATGCATTATTTCAGTTCTTCAGTAAAGACTTTGAAGCGGCGAGTCAAATTTTTGAAAGCGTTTTGCAAAGACTGAGCAGCGAGCCATTAAGTCGACGTGACAGTTACAATTCGGACTTGATAAGGTGAGTTGTTAATTTAAATGCGTATTTACTAATTACAGACTACCTATACAGCAGTCTGAAATGCATTGATAACTTATTGTTACTTTCCTAGAATCCATATAAGGGAGCAGCTGTACATTAGCTGGTGCAACCTCGCAGCAAGATGTCTAATAAAAGATCCTCTAATGAACTCAAGGTTCAGAAATATTTTGGGAATGGCATTAGAAGAGTTTCCATCTAGTCCACCATTGCTGTTACTTTTTACAGATGTTGAGGTACTGTCTAAAGTGCTTCAAGCAAAAAACCGTTGGCAAAATTGTATTGCTAATTTGGCTAATTGTTAGTATTCCATGTAGGTATATTGTTTGATTCCTTTTTTGTGTTAATTTCTATAATTTCTAGAATCAAACAAGTGTTGCGGGTAAACTCTGGCGACTAATGATGGCCAACATGAAACAAGATTCAGAGAAAATTATTACGCATTGGGCACCCTTAATAATGGGAATCGGATTAGCAAGAAAAATCGAAGAGTTGGAGCATGATGAAGAAGTTGGGCTGCCGTGTTTCGGATTAGGTAAAAATGAGTGTTGTCAAAAATATTTTGTTGTATTAAGTACTGGATGTCAATTTTTATTAACGAAAGTATGTAAACTGATGTTTCTTTTTTGCTCTAAAAGGTGGACCAGCCGTTCCTCAAGACACGATTTTCTACAAATTGGATTCGATGATTTCAGTAGCAGAGCAACATCCCGGTGCAAGACATTGTCCACTTTTATGGCGTGTCCACTTGAAAATGTTGGCCTTACGAGCACGCGAAGGAAAAGATGTACAGAGAGCGCAGGCTACCTTTTATGAAGCGATCAGACACTGTCCCTCATCAAAGGCTATATATTTGGATGGCATAACGTATTTTCCAGATCTTTTGAAAGAAGTTCATGATCTCATGGCTGAAAAACAACTGCTAATTAGGCTTCCAATTGAGGAATTGGATGTCCTTCTTGAAATGGATGAAGAGACTATCAATAGTAAGAACCAAGTAGACGAAGATGAGGAGGACGGCGATGATGGGAATGATGACGAGGAGAAGATGGCTGAAGATGATGAAGTCCAGACCGCTGATGATTTTAGAAGCAAACGAAAGTCTCGTGAAAGCAAGAGTGAGGGAGAGCTAGGTGACAGTGATTAAAGTCTGTTCAACAACGTTTTCTGTACATAATGTACCTATATCTGTCAACTCTCCTTGTATGTTGTATGTTACATACGATTTATTATTATAATATGCGATGTTAGGAACTTAAATTAGAATAAGTAAAGCTTCTGTGCGTTATTTACTATTTTTGTACATTCAGTATAGCAGCTCAGAAGTTCAATTTTGGAGTCTGTTCACTCACTGTGTGCAAATAATGTAGCCAGTATGCTATTTATTTAAATATATTTAATTTACTATGATGCCTCCGATTTGGAGGGTACATTATTCGGGACGATAATAAAATTCACATTGGTTCAGTTATATTTTTCCTCAGTTTGATTCGATTTTGTTTTTTAATAAACTGCTAAAGAATACATCGTAATTGATGTCAATCCTACATAACATTCATTCATACATGTATGTATTCTTTAGCAGTAATTTTGAATCATGAAAATGAAAAACTGTGTTAATAATTTAGATTTAGTCCATCAACTTTTCATCCAACTGCCTGGCATTTCACGAAAGGAAATCCTTCACGTCAATTGAAAAACAGGGCCCGTTTCTAGCAACACTTCTCCTAGTCGTGATGATTTGTTTCCTCCAAACACTAAATCAAATACCGGCATTTATTAAAATTGAGCTAAAATACATGAAAGCTTGTTGCTGTTTAATTTTGACCACCAACCCGAATAATTAACGCGTTTAGTTTCAAGCATAGGTAAAATGGCTTCAGTTTTCAGGACGCTTGTCCAAATCAGACATTTTTGTTGCCGTTCCACTACGAATTCAAAGATATTTTCATAAAGCTTAAAATTTTAGTTAAGTTGACTGTGACTAAAACATTGATTTAAATATTTATTGTTGATCTTGTATGTGAAATTCATACTGCCCAAAAGGTTGAAAGGGCGGTACCTAGTCCAAATTCAGGTAGGTTCCAAAGCGCAGTAAGAACAAACAGGAAGGAGATCACGAAAACGATGAAAAACTTTCTTGCTACTTTACATGCCAAGTTGGTAAAGTCTAATTGTGTGAGATTATTTTGTGAGTCGTGACTCATTTTGCGTGAAATTTTAAAAGTATCGAAGCAAAAAATTTAACTGGATTTTGAAGTAGAGAATTTTTGAGATTGCATGCGAATTGCGTATAACACTAACTACAGCCAACAAACTGTGGTTTTTGCTACGTGAGAAATAACTAGAAAACACACAGTTAAATTTGCAAGTTAAACCTGCATGTTTAGTTGCAGACAATCTCATAATGATATTGCCAAGACGCAGTCGTTGAGACTAGAGACGTCAATTCAACTGAATTTAGTTCGTAGAAATCATATAATAATTTATTGTTTTCTGCTAATAAGAAGCAGCGCCATTGGTACGTTTAGCCAGCTAAAGAACTTGACAAGAACATAAGAAAATCATTGGAAGTAATAAAAGTAAAAACGCTTTATTGTTCATTTCTGTTGATTCAGTTGGCTGGCTTGGCTTGGTAGTGATGATGAGTGATGATTGGAAGTTGTATGTATAGGTGTCAAAATAATAGGCACATAGTTGATGCTGATACTGCATGAAAATACGACTGTACTGGTTTTACTACCATAATGAGTAGTATAATGCAAAAGGCTTTTTGTAATCGTATTGGAATTTGTGCTGCACTATCCGAGGTATAACTAGATATGATGATGATATAAATTTAGCTTTCTTAAAATAATGTCAAATATCTATATGCATACCTATAATATTTCATTGCTCTTCGACAAAATTATTTTCCACATTACCCATCTACCACTTTTATGCAGTACATCAAAACATGCTTTCCCTGAACTTCTTCCGCTTCCCTACCCACTCCCTAAGAATAAGGTATAATAGCTAATATTATTTCAAAATGAATGGCTATTAAGCTATTAAATTAACTTTTGTTTGGGAGTAACCACTCCGGACCGATCGTTAACTTTTCGATGGGAAATTGCTCGTCTATATCTCAACTCTCAAGTTGAGACGAACGAAGCGAAGAAATCTTGTCTTCTTGTCTTTGTTCATAACATGAGCAGAGCTAGCCGCATTCTTCTCCCACCGGGAATTCATTCCTTTTTACTTGTCTCAGTTTCGCAAGCTTCATCCAAGTTCACTCTTGTTGACTCCTGTTTTGCTCAAGTTTACATGTGGCTGCCCAGGTGCATGAAATAAACAAAGAAGCTCTGACTGAAAAAAGGAAGGGAAAACAAACGAGAAAAAGTGGAGAAGGAGGAAAAGAGAAAGTTTAGAGCAGAGATCACACTTAATTGCCAGTGGAAGTGTCAGTGTGCATCATCAAACCGAATTAAAGTTTGTGTGATTTGGCGTTCTTTAAAGTGGCAGTTTTTGAATTAATGCGTTCTGATATCTGACGCCTTCCTCGCTGTTGCCTTCCGTGTGCGTTGTTAATTTGTTTTTACCTTCCTGTGTTAATATAGGATTGAAACGAAGTTCTGGGGTAGGTTAGGTGAGTTCTTTAATTAAAAAGTGTCTGTAGGTAATAAATTAGTGTCATGCTTTTTTAATGTTTAACTTTTGCAGTTTTTGTGATTGCAGATTTTAGGACGGAAAACTGCTGTTTTTGAGACAAGTTGGAAGACAAATGAGAATGTCATGCAGCCAATGAAGCAGTCGACAAGTGGAACAACTGTGACGATGTATCGTCGCCCCCGGAGGGGTTTTATACCTCCTAGACGAGTGGCAGATATCAAGGATGATCCTATGGTGCCGAAGGAAGAAGTGTCTTCTCATGAAATTCCGAAGAAGAAACGAGACTTGAGTCCTGTGTTTGCAAAAATTCTGAATGTCCTTGACAAAGAAGACGAGGATGATGAAGGGGAAGGAGAGGGCTCTGGAAAGACGACAGGAAACGCGGGGGACAAAACTGTTCCAAGAGATGAAGAGGCTGCTTGCTCAGAGAGAAATGATAAATCAGAAAATCAGGAGGACCAGTTTGATATTAGTGAATATTTTAAAAATCCAATGGATTCCTGGAATGAGGAAGATGAGCTTGCATCAACTGAAGACGTTGAAATGATCTCAGAACCTGAACAAGACAACGCCGCAGCTGTATCTCCTTCCAGGCGTCCCAAGCAAGCATTGTCCCGGTCCCCAGCCAAAAGTGATTCTTTTACGTTTAAAAAACCTTTGTCGAAGAAGTCTGTTCAGGCGCAATTTAGTGTCGGAATTGATGATGATTTGGAAAATACTGGTCAATCCCAAGCCTCTCAGTCGCAACCGTTGCAGAGTCAGGAGTCAGAAGACAAAAAGTAATTAGAAACGTTAAAAATTAAAAACATTTCCGTTATTGCATGTAACCTTTGAACATTGAGTTTGTTTGAACTGCAATTGTAACACTCGTGTATGTTTAATCATTCATTTTGCAGGTACTACTCTGCAGTGTATGCTAAAACATCAACGAGGAAGCACAAAAAGTTTGAAGACGATGGCTTCATTACAGTTACGAATGGCACTGCGGTAACCTTAAAGGTAAAGTCAAGCAAGCAAAAGGATTAATCAAGTATTATTTTTAACGCCTAAATTGGAATCTTATTTAACTGCTCGTGGTATTTTCTTGGTTTTGCAGAATACTTCCGGCAAGATAATTGAAAGCAGCAAAAACTACGCGCTGAGTTCAGAGATAATAGAGGATGGCAAAGTTTTCAAGTTGGGAGGAAAAGAAGTTCAGGTAAGATGAAATAGGATTTGGTCTTATTCAAATTTAATGTTGAGTTGTACTTCTTGGAGCTCTTGGTTTGTCAATCATCATCTTTTTAATTGAATATTTATACAGATTATTGTATAATTGAATATTTATCTGTATGTTATGCATTTTTTGTAGATTGTAGATGAACTACCTACTAATCCATTTGCAACGGACATCAAAGTAGTTCCTGTGGAAGCATCCGCAGTCAAGGCCTTAGGCAAGCTACCCACACCCTTAATGTCGAAACCTTTCGTTTCTCCAATGGCCCCTGGAACGGTTCTCACTGAAAAGGCCAACCGAAATCCTGCAAAACCAATGTTTAACCCGGACGAGGAAGGCGCTCTTGTAATGCCGGTTTTGGATGTACGTCAGAAACGTCAAAATTAGTCTACTTCGACTGTTGACTGTTATCACAATGTCTATCAAAATTTTTATAGTCTTCATAATTGACAGTATTGTAATTTATTCTTAAATGTTACTTTAAACTATAAGCCATCAGAAGATGTTCGCGTTGTAGTTGACCCTCACTTATCTCGCCACTTGCGAGAACATCAGCGGGAGGGAGTAACCTTTCTTTACAAGTGTGTCATGGGTCAACATTATAATGGAGCTATTCTAGGGGACGAAATGGGGTTGGGCAAGACTCTGCAAACTATTACTTTGCTTTGGTATCTAGATAAACTAATATTTTTGTACCTAAATACGTTTTTTACGATTAAAAATACAAGATTCAAAAGTAAAGGCTTCATTTTGTGTATTGTTTTTCTTTCCGCATTTTCTATAGGACATTGTTAAAGCAAGGCCCGAGGCAAAGAAAGGAGATCGTTAAGAGAGCTTTAATTGTAGCCCCTTCCAGTTTGGTTAGTAACTGGGAGAAAGAATTTCATCGATGGTTAGGTCATGAGCGCATCAAGGTTTTCGGGGTAAACTCGGATCATCCGTTGAAGCACTGTCCTCCACAATGTCCAGTGGTAATTATGTCATATGAAATGGCAACTCGGTCAGAGGACGCCTTGAAGAAAATGCGATTTGACATAATCGTCTGTGATGAAGCTCACAAAATCAAAAACAAGAATGGTCAAGCATACGTGGTTGGTTTACTTTTTTCACTTTCAATTTGAATGAACAGTTACTGAATTGATTTATCCTTAACCATTGTTTTCATGATGACTTTATTTATTTATTTAGCTTCTATCCAAACTGTCCTGTCGCCGACGAGTCTTGTTGACGGGAACTCCTGTCCAAAACGATCTGATGGAATTGTATGCGCTGGTTGATTTTGCGAATCCTGGTGTACTTGGATCAGAGAATGAATTTCGGAAGGAGTATGAAAAACCGATTGAAAAATACCAGGAATCTCATTCCACTCTTTTGGAGAAACAACTGGGCCAGGCGAAGGCGCTTCAATTAAATAACATTTTGAACAACTTTTTTCTCCGAAGAACTCACAACGTCATGATACGCTATCTTCCCCCAAGAGTAACCTACGTTGTTGTTTGCAAACCGTCTACTCTTCAGGTTAGTTGCTCTGTTATCACTTCTCATAATCAGCTAATACATATTAAAATCTTAGACTTAGTTTGATTTATACGTACTGCTTATCTTGTTCAATCAATTACAGATAAATCTGTACAAACGGCTTCTTTCTCTCAACGTGGTCCAAGACTGTGTAACCGGCTCAGGAAACTGCTCTGCCCCGTTAAGCGTTATACTAGCTCTCAAGAAATTGTGTAATCATCCCAATTTGGTTCACCCCAAGTCAAATAGTGCTGAGAAAACAGAGGTATGTAGCCATAATTGTAATATAAATCTGATAAAAATGTGGATTCCTTTAAGGAATATCCTTTACAATCGAATCTCCTTGTCCCAGGAATCAATCTACAACGCTTTAGGTGCAGGATTTCCGCAGGGTCATAGGCATGATCTTTTAAAGGTTGACGATTCTGGAAAAATGAAGGTCTTATCAAGTCTTCTTAAGAGTATGCAGGGACAAAAGGTGGTGGTTGTTTCACATTACACTCAGGTAAACATTTTACCAATTCTTTCCTCGCATACTTTAGTACGGTTTTGTTTCAAGAACGAGTAACATTTTAATTTTTTTAAACAGACCCTGGATTTGTTGGAAGAGATGTGTGGAATGTTTAACTATCAGTTCAAAAGACTAGATGGAACAACAATGGCAAAGCAGCGACAGCAAATTGTGGACCAGTTTAATAATGGAGTAAATGAATGTGAGCTGTGAAAAAGAAACTAATAGTACTGCCAATCATGAGATAACAGCAGATGTAAAATACTTTATTGTAATGATTTTTTGCAGTCATATTTTTGCTCAGTTCGAAGGCTGGAGGGTTGGGATTAAATTTGCAAGGTGCATCAAACATCATTCTGTATGATATCGACTGGAATCCTGCTCATGACATGCAAGCAATGTCTCGCTGCTGGAGACCAGGTCAAAAGAAAGTGACGCATATTTACAGGTGGGTAATGTATCATGTACACCAGATAAAAATCAAATAAAACCAGAATAGTTCACTTAACGTTCCCATACTTTTACTTTCAATTGCAGATTGATTACTAGTGGGTCAATAGAGGAACGTATCTATCACAGACAAATCGCAAAACAAGACTTGAGTGGCTCTGTGATGGATCTTTTGTTGTCCAACTCATCAGTAAAGTTTTCTCCCCAGGACCTGAAGGTTTAATACCATAAGTGCATTTTAATATTTTTATTTTTAGTCTTGATCATGGTTTCTTGACAGAATTATTTTTTTCCATATTCTAGGATATTTTTAGCTTGTATGAGGGAGACGGTTGTTTGACCCATGAATTGATTGACTGTGATTGCGCCATGGATGGATGCAGAAACGATCTAAATTCCAGCGAAGAATTAAATTTTGATGAGCTTGATATCGAAAATTTACCTGGAGTACCTCCACCAAAAAAGAAACTAAAGTCCATTTCCACCATGGCAGAATTGCACAGTTGGGAACATCATGGACCTCCGTTTTCCAACTTGGTTAGAAGAGACACAATTTCTTTATGATAGTACTAATTTAAAAAAAACTAAATTATAGCATATATTAATTAAAATCCTCCTCGAAAACTTGCAGGATGAACGAGGTCTTCAAAACGCTACCAAGGATGTTCAGTTTGTGTTTCGCAGCCGATCTTTACCTGCAACTTCAAGTCAATAACTCAATAGGCACCAGTCAACTCATTCCAAACAACTAGTGTTACAACTACAGTGTAATTAATAATTTTATCTGTGATCAACACAAACGGTTTATTTGCTCATTCGAATTATTTTAAATTGTTGGACAGTATTATATGTGTAATTTTCATTTCAATAATGTAGAGCGTAATTATGATTGTATTAAATTTCCTTTTGTTTACATCAAAATTTACATTTTCGACTTTCTCATGAAAAATTTCTGAATCGCATTCATGCAATCTTCTGATGTCCATCTTTCTTGAAGTCGATCACATTCCGCGACATTCACTTGGTGCAATAAATCACGTTCACGCCCACGAACTAGGTCCTTTGCGTACACGAGGGACTATAAGGAGATATAAATAGTATTTGATTTATAAATAGGTAGAAACTGTTACATTTTTTATAACCTAACATTCTTTTACGGGAGAAAAAGTCAGTTTTATTTGTTTGTAAATTACATGTTTACACTACCTTTATTGGAAGTTGAGCCATTTCAGTAATTATCTTGTCTGTTTCTTCCTTAAACCTATCGTGAGGAATCACTTTTGTGACCAAACCGCACGCTTCAGCCTCAGCGGCCGTGAACTTTTGATTGAAGTATAAAAGCTCGCTAGCCTAGAAAATTAATAGGATTTGTAACTTGAAACTGACAAGTACAGGTATACCAAAAACCTCTGTTTTAATACAATAATATTTTGGTAACGACATGAATGGGTAATTTACCTTTGCGTATCCCATGATCCTCGGAAAAGTGTACGATGAGCATCCTTCTGGGCTCTGGCCCAATGAGCTAAATGGAGACGTAAATGTGGCCTAAGGGTAATAGGTATATTTACGTACGTATTTATGTCCACTATCACATTCTTTCTCATGAAACCGTTCCAGTTATAAATATGTAATTGTTTCATTAGTATGTACCTGGTCGGTGCAAAACACGGAATCCATTAATCCAAGAACTGTCACAGAGATTCCGACTGCAGGTCCATTGACGACACCAATCAATGGCTTCTTACAGTATATATAGGCATCGACGTACTCCCTAAAAATTAATTATCAGTTCATATGCCGTTAATTATAGGACAAGATGGGAAATACGTTAGTTTAATAAAACAATAATAGTTTCTTACAACAGCAAATCGCGGCCATCCTTGGCCATTTTCATAGGGTCCGATACATTCATAAATTGGCTAAGATCATTCCCACTACAATAATAATTTCCAGTCCCTGTCATCACAACGATATTTGTGTTAGGATCGTCATTTGCTTCTTTTAGGTTTTGCATTATTCCGATATACATCTGTCATGAAAAGAGAAAGTTTCAGTCAGTTGGACAATCACTGCAGTAGTGCCAAAAGTTATTGAATAAAAATATTCACAAGCTTTACCTCTCTCGTCAGCGCATTAAATTTATCTGGCCTATTCAGTCGGATGGTTCGAACTCCATTTTCGATAGTTATGCTTAATCCCTGAGCTGCAGAGCCAGACGAAGGCGCAGCTTCCGAGGTACTCTTTCCATCTTGCGCTGCTGAACCCACGTCATCGCCCAGGCCACTTAGTACCAGTTCTATATACTGCTTTTTAGCCTCCTCCTACAATGTCGAAGCAAATGCCATTAAAAATTAATGCTTTTATATTAACTTTGAGAAACGGTCATTATTTACATGAAACATACTTGTGACATATCATTAAGCTCATTCCAGGCATCAAATTTAGCTCTCTTGATGAAGTCCATTGCACCAGGTCGGTTACCAGTTGCTTTTCCGGAAGTAGCTTGCTTGTACAATGCGTACAGTTTCAATTTGGTCGAGTTATCCGGGTCCTTCATGGACGTTGACTTTTGCACTGCGTCCTCGAATGACATCTTTGCGTAATTCCTGTTCTGTTCCATTATAAACGGCCCTGCATAAATTTTTGGTGCTGCTGTGATGGTAGAGAGAGCAGGACTATTCTTGAGAAAGGGGTTGGTGCCGGAGAACGAGACGGGCCCTTTTGAGAAACTTCTTTGCGCAGTGGAAAAGCTTCCTCTCCTTAAAATATCAAGCAAAAATCATTTTAATATCATTTCCATCAAAGTTTTTAAAATGTCGGTTTTAATTCTGTAATTTGATTTCGATTGACAATTGTCAACTTACCTCAAAATAATTTGCCTAAAAATTTTCGACCCGCTGTTCATTATGATACGCTTTAATCTTTTCTGCCCGAATAATCTACTCACAAAATGAATGAGATTTGCACAAGAAGATCCTACCAAGCTTACTACTAACTGGGATAACTTGTTGTTTTGATGAAATGTCAAATAGTGTATACAGAATCTATATCACGCTGTTTTTCTCGGCTTATCACACGCTTATCAATGAATAATTTGATAAGTCCTATAAACACGAGATATACGATTGACGATTATGACAGACAGAACATCTACCACAAACCACTAGCAAGGGTGAAGGAAAAAGATATTGCAACTTGAAATTAAACTTTTTAATGACTGTTATTAAAAAAGAAGTGGAGTTTCACATTTCGTACTTTTGACTTTATAGAGAGCAGAGAGAAGAGCGTGTGCGGTATTCCTACCAGATGAACTGTCAATGCTGTTGTTGTGAGAAAATCAACAAGAGAAACTGTGCTGTCTGCTGAGGTATTTATATGGATGGATAAGTGATATTGTATATATACAGGTATGTGTGAATAAAAGGAAAATGCAGTTATGCGGTACTATTTTTATGCTTGTTGGAATTTGGACTTTGGACTCCCATGATGACCACCGTAGACTTTGTACCTTTTCCTTCCACTTGAAATTATTTTTGAAGCTCCAACTCTTTCGCCTTTCGCGCTGTTGATTACGCAGATGGACTCATTAATAGCTTGGTGGCGTCTTTTCAACTTTTTACTTTGTTCAATGCTCACAGACGCCATCGTACAAGATGAAAAATTGCTACAGATGCACCATGATTATTCGGAATCAGGGAATTAATCGAAGACTTATACAAACAGTTTTTTATTGATATAGTATAGTAATAAGCACATTAATTATGCATGATTTCTTGACTTAATGAAAAAATCTATGTTAATATCCACAATTTTTTTTTACATTCTGATGTATTCGAAAAGAGTGAATCTCCTACGCATCTTCCCGAATATTCGTATCAAACCGACTTCTTTATAACTTACCAACAAATTATACAATTCGCCGACTTTCACTTCCTTCGATTCGAGAAAGTTTGCCATATTTTCCAGCTCGGCATGCTGAGCATCATCTCTCGCGTGAAATAGGATGGGGCGACGGTTGTTCGAAGCAGACATCCACTGAATCAAGAATTTCAGTTGGGGATCCCCCATGAAAGCCCCACATCCCCAATTCCCGGTCGCCACTGGAGTCACATGCTTTCCAGGAATGAAGGCTATATAGCTTTTGTGAAGCTCCCTGTCAATGTAGCGCTTTTCATATTGCTCGCCCTCTGTCGATTCATAAAAATGCATCGCATCCATCGCCACAATCTGTGTGTACTCACGTCCTTTACTATCCACAGGTAAAACATCCCTCGCACCATCGAACTTTTCAAATCTGAAGGTTTGTCCATATCCGGTGTATGAACTGAACTGTCTGGTTCCAGTAACCACCAAAACATCTTCGCAGCCCAAGCGATCCGTAAATACCCGTGAAGCCAAAAGCTCTGGATTGATGCAGAAGCGAATTTCTTCCTGGACTGCGCCATCATGCAAGACGCCACCTCCCACCTCAGTGTTTGCGAAATCCACCTGGAGCATCCCTTCGGCATCTTCAATTCCTGAGTTGGATATTATCGTTAGGTTGGATAACTTTTCAGAGACCTTTTCCCAGTCGACTTTCTGTGAGGAGTGGAATCGTTTATATGAGATCACAGTGTCGGGAATGTCGCCGCTGCCCATATGGCGAAAATACTCGAGGAGACATTTGATCTTTTCACGTTTCACGTCAGACCTTGATTTCTGATTTTCACGTTGATAATGTTCATGAAAAAGTCTAATAGAAACCTCAACTAATTATTATATAGTTGTTCATTTTTTAGTTCATGATTTTTGGCGAAGCTATTGTAATTGAGTACTTTTTTACCTCCAGAAATTAAAGTAAGTTCGTGTGTTGGAGTTCTGGTTTGGGAATGTTGAGAGAAAACCGTTCGCTATAATACTGCAGACAAGGTTCCTCTTCAAATATAAAACTTCATTTTCGCCATTTCTCAGGGCATGAAGTGGATTTACAAGGCGGTCAGGGAAGTCCAGAGCATGGTAAATGATAGTTGGCAGTGTTTTAATTAACAAATCACACAAGTTGTCATCATTCTCAATCACTTGAAAATTGCAATCATTCTTTGCTCTTTCATTATATTCGGTCACAGCGTTTCGGAACCATAAGTGAGGATTTCCATGTTCTTTCTCTGCCTCAATAGGTCCACGCATTATATACACGTGACACTTTGCCATCAGTTCTTCCAGTGTGGACACTTTCATTGCCCATCCAATGTCGTCAGACCTTGAGGTAAATGGAAGACGAATATTTGTCGAACCCCCACCCATTCTGCTACTAGTGCTAATCCTAAACCTGTCTAATATTTCCATAGTTCGAATCACAAACAATCTACAAGTTAACTAAAATACGCACTAGCTTTCAACGGTTTGTGTCAATAATTTATCGTCTTGTGTTTTGCCCCACACATCGAATTTTGGAAATAATTATTGGGACGAATCCTTGGGGCTCCACTTTGTTGTAACCACCAACCAGAATATTGTCATGTAAGTTTTATGAAAAATTACAATTGAACAAATCACGGTCACCGTTGTCGTCTTGTAAATCAGTTTGCTGCAAGAAGGGATGAAGCCAGCAGGACCTGGGGGAACCTAATACTCATCTGTGTAATTGTGTAAGGGCATCGTAAGAATGATAAGATAATGCATTGCAAGAAAGTCTGAAAATGTTGTGACGCATAATGAGCAATAAATTAAATAAGTGTATAACTTATATAAGTTTTATTGCTTTATCACTTACTATTACATGTTTCAAATTACACAGTAGAAAATAAATCTAAATTAAAATACCATACTTTTAATTACAATGCTGCTTCATAACATTCGGTTAGCAACTTTTCTGCTGTTCTAATATCAAAATGCCCCGCAAAACTGTCAACTTCCTTCTTATACTCGCTATTAGTTTTGAGCTTTGCCATTTCCTCCATAAAAACTACAGATGACTCATGAAGCAATTGGTAGTCGATATTGAAGCAAACATCTGAAATAATCTGATACACCAGGAAATAAACTTTCATGAGCCCTGTCAAAGGGTCGATGTTAGTGCGAGGTGGCTCCTCTTTCATCGCAACTTTCTCCTTCTCCCCAGTGAATATTACTTTTAGTTCTGCTGGTAAATTTGTATCATTGACGGGTATCAATTCCACAGCAGGAACTTGATCTCGTTCTCTCCGAACACGCTTTGTTCTTCGAAGTGGCCTATCATACGAATTCATCCCTGGCGCTAGTAAACCAGTCCGAAATAATCCTCCTGTACCTGTCTGTTTCTGTTGACGCTTTCGCATTTGGTAGTGCGCCCATTTTGAGTAGTTTTCAGTGTTTGACGAACATTCCAGCATTTGGTTAAAAAGTTCATCGACACCTTGTCTCCTCTCTGGAATGTATTCGTATAGAGTTGATAGGTCAACAATTACCTGTGTAATTGCCAGCAAACCGTCCATCATTGTTTTATCGACACTACTGCACTGGTATTCTACCAGATTGAAAATCATCTCCAGAACCAGTGATATCTCATCTTTGGACAAGACTGATATCCGTTTCCGCACAGATGTGTTGGCACCAATAGTGTTACGTTTAGTTCTCCTCAGAGGTCTGTCAATTCTCTTCTTCCTCATCTGCGGTTTACTCCCTTTCTGATCCGCAGCACCAAAGCGATCTGAACCATCATCATAGTTGTAATCTGCATCTGAGATCG